>CM069542.1:0-15000 GCA_035773235.1 Eospalax fontanierii
CAAAAACTAACCCTAACCCGAACCCTAACCCTAACCCTAATCCTAACACTAACCCTAACCCAAACCCTAACCCTAACCCTATTCCTAACCATAACCCTAAACCTAACCTTAACCCAAACCCTAACCAAAACCCTAACCCAAAACCTTAACCCAAACCCTATCCCTAACCCGAACCCTAACCCTAACTCAAACTCTAACCTTAACTCTAACCCTAACCCAAAACCTAAACCTAACCCTAATCCAAACCCTAACCCAAACCCTAACAATAACGCTAACACTAACCCTATTCCTAACACTAACCCTAACCCTAACCCTAACCCTAACCCTAACCTAACCCTAAACCTTATCCTAACCCTAAACCTAACCCCAAAAATAACACTCACCCTAAACCAAACCCTAACCCTAACCCTAACCCTAACCCTAACCCTTACCCAAACCCTAAACCTAAACCTAACCCTAATCTAATCCTAACCCTAACCCTAACGCAAAAACAAACCCTAACTCGAACCCTAACCCAAACCCTAATCCTAAACCTAACCCTAACCCAAACCCTAACCCTAACCCTATTCCTAACCCTAACCCTAAACCTAACATTAACCCAAACCCTAACCCACACCGTAACCCTAAACTTAACCCTAACTCAAACTCTAACCCTAATTCGAACCCTAACCCTAACCCAAACACTAACCCAAACCCTAACAATAACCCTAACACTATTCCTAACACTAACCCTAACCCTAACCCTAACCCTAACCCTAACCCTAACCCTATTTCTAACCCTAACCCTAAACCCTAACCCTAACCAATACCCTAAACATAACCTTCACGCTAACCCTAACCCTAACCGAAACCCTAACCCTAACCCTAACCCTAACCCAAACCCTAACCCTAACACTAACCCTAACCCTAACACTAACCTAAATCCTAAACCTAACATTAACCCAAACCAAAACCCTAAACCTAACTCTAATCGTAACCCTAACCCTAATCAAAACCCTAACATTAAACCTAACCCTAAGCCTAACCCAAAACCTAAACCTAACCCTAATCCTAACCCTAACCCTAACCCTAATCCTAAACCTAACCCTAACCCTAACCCTAACACAAACCCATCCCCTAACCCTAACCCTAACCCTAACCCTAATCCTAATTCTAAACCGAACCCAAACCATAACCCTAACTCTAAACCTAACCCAAAACCTAAACCTAACACTAACCCTAACCCTAAACCAAACCCTAACTCTAACCCTAAACCTAACCCTAAAACTAATCCTAACCCTATCCCTAACCCTAACACTAATCCTAACCCAAAACCACACCGTAACCACAAACCTAACTCAAACCCTAACCTTAAACCTAACCCAAACCCAAACCCTAACCCTAACCTTAACCCTAAACCAAACCCTAAACCTAAACCTAAACCTAACCCTAACCCTAACCCTAACCCTATTGCTAATCCTAACCCTAACCCTAAATTTAAACCAAATCCTAACCCAAACCCTAACCCTAAACCTAACCCTAACCCAAACGCTAACCCTCACCCTAACCCTAAGCCAATCCCTAATCTTAACCCTAATCCTAATCCTAACCCTAACGCTAACCCTAACCCAAATTCTAACCCTAACCCAAACCCTAAACCCAACACTCAACCTAACCCTAAGCCTATCCCAAACCCTAACCCTAAGCCTAATTCTAATCCTAACCCAAACCCTAACCCTAACACTAACCCTAACCATAACCCTAACCCTAACCCTTACCCAAACCCTAAACCTAAACCTAACCCTAATCTAATCCTAACCCTAACCCTAACCCAAAAACTAACCCTAACTCGAACCCTAACCCAAACTCTAATCCTAACCCTAACCCAAACGCTAACCCTAACCCTATTCCAAATCCTAACCCTAAACCTAACCTTAACCCAAACCCTAACCGAAACCCTAACCCTAAACTTAACCCTAACTCAAACTCTAACCCTAATTCGAACCCTAACCCTAACCCAAACACTAACCCCAACCCTAACAATAACCCTAACCCTAACCCTATACCTAACACTAACCCTAACCCTAACCCTAACCCTAAACCTAAACCTATTCCTAACCCTAACCCTAAACCCTGACCCTAACCAATACCCTAAACATAAACCTCACGCTAAACCTAACCCTAACCCAAACCCTAACCCTAACCCTAAACCTAACCAAAAACCTAAAACTAACCCTAACCCTATTCCTAACATTAACCCTAAACCTAACCTTAACCGAAACCCTGACCCAAACCCTAACTCTAACCCTAACCCTAACCCTAAGCCTAATCCAAACCCAAACCCAAATCCTAACCCTAACCCTAACCTAACCCTAACCCAAACCCTAACCCTAACACTAACCCTAACCCTAACACCAACCCAAATCCTAACCCTAACATTAACCCAAACCAAAACCCTAAACCTAACTCTAATCCTAACCCTAACCCTAATCAAAACCCTAACATTAAACCTAACCCTAACCCTAACCCCAAACCTAAACCTAACCCTAATCCTAACCCTAACCCTAACCCTAATCCTAACCCTAACTCTAACCCTAACACAAACCCAACCCCTAACCCTAACCCTAACCCTAACCCAAACCCTTACCCTAAACCTAACCCTAACTCAAACCCTAACCCTAACCCTAACCCTAACCCAAACGCTAACCCTAAATCTAACCCTAAACCTAATCCTAACCCTAACCCTAACCCAAAAACTAACCCTAACAATAACCCAAACCCTAACCCTAACCCTAACTCTAACCCTAACCCTAACTCAAACCGTAACCCTAACCCTCACCCAAACCCTAACCCTAAACCTAACCCTAACCCTTACCCTCACCCTAAACCTAACCCAAAAAATAACACTAACCCTAAACCAAACCCTAACCCTAACCCTAACCCTAACCCTAACCCAAACCCTAACCCTTACCCAAACCCTAAACCTAAACCTAAACCTAACCCTAATCCTAAACCTAAGCCTAACCGAAAAACTAACCCTAACCCGAACCCTAACCCAAACCCTAATCCTAACCCTTACCCTAACCCTATTCCTAACCATAACCCTAAACCTAACCTTAACCCAAACACTAACCCAAACCCTAACACTAAACCCTAACCCAAACCCTATCCCTAACCCTAACCCCAACCCTAACTCAAACTCTAACCCTAACTCTAACCCTAACTCAAAACCTAAACCTAACCCTAATCCAAACCCTAACCCAAACCCTAACAATAACCCTAACAGTAACCATATTCCTAACACTAACCCTAACCCTAACCCTATTCCTAACCCTAACCCTAAACCCTTACCCTAACCAATACCCTAAACGTAACCCTCACGCTAACCCTAACCCAAACCCAAACCCTAAACCTAACCCTAACCCTAACTCAAACCCTAACCCTAACCCTAACCCTAACCCAAACCAAAACCCTAACCCTAACTCTAATCCTAACCCTAACGCTAATCAAAACCCTAACATTAACCCTAACCCTAACCCTAACCCTATTCCTAACCTTAACCCTAAACCTAACATTAACCCAAAACCTAACCGTAAATCTAACCCAAACCCTAACCCTAACTCAAACCCGAACCCTAAGACAAACCCTAACCCTAACAGTAACCCTAACCCTAATCCTAAACCTAACACTAACCCTAAACCAAACCCTAACCCTAACACTAACACTTACCGTAAGACAAACCAAAACCTAACCCTAAACCTAACCGAAACCAAAAGCCTAACACTAACTCTAATCCTAACCCTAACCCTAATCCTAACCCTAACCCTAACCCTAACCCTAACACTAACCCAAACCCTAAACCTAACCCTAATCCTAACTCCTACCCTAAACATAATCGTAACCCTAAACCTAACCCTAACCCATACCCAACCCCTAACTATAACCCTAACCTTAACTGAAACCCTAACTCAAACCCTAACTCTAACCCTAACCCAAACCCTAACCCTTTTCCGAACCCTAACACAAACCCTAACAATAATCCTAACCCTAACCCTATTCCTAAACCTAACCCTAACCCTAATCCTAACCCTAACCCTAACACAAAACTAAACCCTAACCCTAACCCAAACCCTAACCCTAACACTAATCCTAATCCTAAACCTAACGCTAACCCTAAATCAAACCCTAACCCTAACCCAAACCATAACCCTAACACTAACCATTACCCTAATCCTAAACATAACACTAACCCTAAACCTAACCCTAACCCTAACCCTAACCCTAACCCAAACACTAACCCTTAACCAAACCGTAAACCTAAACCTAACCCTAACCCTAATCCTAACCCTAACCCTAACCGAAAAACTAACCCTAACTCGAACCCTAACCCAAAACCTAATCCTAACCCTAATGCTAACCCAAACCGTAACCCTAACCCTATTCCTAACCCTAACCCTAAACCTAACCTTAACCCAAACCCTAACCCAAACCCTAACCCTAAACCTAACCCTAACTCAAACTCTATCCCTAACTCGAATCCTAACCCTAACCCAAACACTAACCCAAACACTAACAATAACCCTAACCCTATTCCTAACACTAACCCTAACCCTAAACCTAACCCTATTCCTAACCCTAACCCTAACCCTAAACCCTAACCCTAACCAATACCCTAAACATAACCTTCACCCTAACCCTAACCCTAACCCAAACACTAACCCTAACCCTAAACCTAAGCAAAAACCTAAACATAACCCTAACACTAACCCTAACCCAAACCCAAACCCTAACACTAACCCTAACCCTAACACTAACCCAAATCCTAACCCTAACCCTAAACCTAACCCTAAACCTAACCCTAACCCTAACCCTAATCAAAACCCTAACATTAAACCTAACCCTAAACCTAACCCAAAACCTAAACCTAACCGTAATCCTAACCCTAACCCTAACCCTAATCCTAACCCTAAACCTAACCTTAACACAAACCCATCCCCTAACCTTAACCCTAACCCAAACCCTAACCCTAAACCTAACCCTAACTCAAAACCTAACCCTAACCCTAACCCTAAGCCTAACCCAAACCCTAACCCTAAACCTAACCCTAACCCTTATCCTCACCCTAAACCTAACCCAAAAAATAACACTAACCCTAAACCAAACCCTAACCCTAACCCTAACCCAAACCCTAACCCTTACCCAAACCCTAAACCTAAACCTAAACCTAACCCTAATCCTAACCCTAAGCCTAACCGAAAAACTAACCCTAACCCGAACCCTAACCCAAACCCTAATCCTAACCCTAACCCTAACCCTATTCCTAACCATAACCCTAAACCTAACCTTAACCCAAACACTAACGCAAACCCTGACCTTAATCCTATTCCTAATCCTAACCCTCAATCTACCCTTAGCCCAAACCCTAACCGAAACCCTAACCCTAAACTTAACCCTAACTCAAACTCTAACCCTAATTCGAACCCTAACCCTAACCCAAACACTCACGCAAACCCTAACAATAACTCTAACCCTAACCCTATACCTAACACTAACACTAACCCTAACCCTAAACCTATTCGTAACCCTAACCCTAAACACTAACCCTAACCAATACCCTAAACATAACGTTCACGCTAAGCCTAAGTCTAACCCAAACCCTAACCCTAACCCTAAACCTAACCAAAAACCTAAACCTAACCCAAACCCTATTCCTAACATTAACCCTAAACCTAACCTTAACCCAAACCCTGACACAAAACCTAACCCTAACCCTAATCCAAACCCTAACCCAAATCCTAACCCTAACCCTAACCTAACCCTAACCCAAACCCTAACCCTAACACCAACCCTAACCCTTACACTAACCCAAATCCTAACCCTTACCCAAACCCTATACCTAAAACTAATCATAAAACTAAACCAAACCCTAACCCTTACCTAAACCCTAAACCTAAACCTAACCCTAACCGTAATCCTAACCCTAACCCTAACCCAAAAACTAACCCTAACCCGAACCCTAACCCTAACCCTAATCCTAACACTAACCCTAACCCAAACCCTAACCCTAACCCTATTCCTAACCATAACCCTAAACCTAACCTTAACCCAAACCCTAACCAAAACCCTAACCCTAAACCTTAACCCAAACCCTATCCCTAACCCGAACCCTAACCCTAACTCAAACTCTAACCTTAACTCTAACCCTAACCCAAAACCTAAACCTAACCCTAATCCAAACCCTAACCCAAACCCTAACAATAACGCTAACACTAACCCTATTCCTAACACTAACCCTAACCCTAACCCTAACCCTAACCTAACCCTAACCCTTATCCTAACCCTAAACCTAACCCAAAAAATAACACTCACCCTAAACCAAACCCTAACCCTATCCCTAACCCTAACCCTAACCCTTACCCAAACCCTAAACCTAAACCTAACCCTAATCTAATCCTAACCCTAACCCTAACGCAAAAACAAACTCTAACTCGAACCCTAACCCAAACCCTAATCCTAAACCTAACCCTAACCCAAACCCTAACCCTAACCCTATTCCTAACCCTAACCCTAAACCTAACATTAACCCAAACCCTAACCCACACCGTAACCCTAAACTTAACCCTAACTCAAACTCTAACCCTAATTCGAACCCTAACCCTAACCCAAACACTAACCCAAACCCTAACAATAACCCTAACGCTATTCCTAACACTAACCCTAACCCTAACCCTAACCCTAACCCTATTTCTAACCCTAACCCTAAACCCTAACCCTAACCAATACCCTAAACATAACCTTCACGCTAACCCTAACCCTAACCGAAACCCTAACCCTAACCCTAACCCTAACCCAAACCCTAACCCTAACACTAACCCTAACCCTAACACTAACCTAAATCCTAACCCTAACATTAAACCAAACCAAAACCCTAAACCTAACTCTAATCGTAACCCTAACCCTAATCAAAACCCTAACATTAAACCTAACCCTAAGCCTAACCCAAAACCTAAACCTAAACCTAATCCTAACCCTAACCCTAACCCTAATCCTAAACCTAATCCTAACCCTAACCCTAACACAAACCCATCCCCTAACCCTAACCCTAACCCTAATCCCAATTCTAACCCGAGCCCAAACCAAAACCCTAACTCTAAACCTAACCCAAAACCTAAACCTAGCACTAACCCTAACCCTAAACCAAACCCTAACTCTAACCCTAAACCTAACCCTAAAACTAATCCTAACCCTATCCCTAACCCTAACACTAATCCTAACCCAAAACCACACCGTAACCACAAACCTAACTCAAACCCTAACGTTAAACCTAACCCAAACCCAAACCCTAACCCTAACCTTAACCCTAAACCAAACCCTAAACCTAAACCTAAACCTAACCCTAACCCTAACCCTAACCCTATTGCTAATCCTAACCCTAACCCTAAATTTAAACCAAATCCTAACCCAAACCCTAACCCTAAACCTAACCCTAACCCAAACGCTAACCCTCACCCTAACCCTAAGCCAATCCCTAATCTTAACCCTAATCCTAATCCTAACCCTAACGCTAACCCTAACCCAAATTCTAACCCTAACCCAAACCCTAAACCTAACACTCAACCTAACCCTAAGCCTATCCCAAACCCTAACCCTAAGCCTAATTCTAATCCTAACCCAAACCCTAACCCTAACACTAACCCTAACCATAACCCTAACCCTAAACCTTACCCAAACCCTAAACCTAAACCTAACCCTAATCTAATCCTAACCCTAACCCTAACCCAAAAACTAACCCTAACTCGAACCCTAACCCAAACTCTAATCCTAACCTTAACCCAAACCCTAACCCTAACCCTATTCCAAATCCTAACCCTAAACCTAACCTTAACCCAAACCCTAACCGAAACCCTAACCCTAAACTTAACCCTAACTCAAACTCTAACCCTAATTCGAACCCAAACCCTAACCCAAACACTAACCCAAACCCTAACAATAACCCTAACCCTAACCCTATACCTAACACTAACCCTAACCCTAACCTAACCCTAAACCTAAACCTATTCCTAACCCTAACCCTAAACCCTGACCCTAACCAATACCCTAAACATAAACCTCACGCTAAACCTAACCCTAACCCAAACCCTAACCCTAGCCCTAAACCTAACCAAAAACATAAAACTAACCCTAACCCTATTCCTAACATTAACCCTAAACCTAACCTTAACCGAAACCATGACCAAAACCCTAACCCTAACCCTAACCCTAACCCAAACCCTAACCCTTACCCAAACCCTAAACCTAAACCTAAACCTAACCCTAATCCTAAACCTAAGCCTAACCGAAAAACTAACCCTAACCCGAACCCTAACCCAAACCCTAATCCTAACCCTTACCCTAACCCTATTCCTAACCATAACCCTAAACCTAACCTTAACCCAAACACTAACCCAAACCCTAACACTAAACCCTAACCCAAACCCTATCCCTAACCCTAACCCCAACCCTAACTCAAACTCTAACCCTAACTCTAACCCTAACTCAAAACCTAAACCTAACCCTAATCCAAACCCTAACCCAAACCCTAACAATAACCCTAACAGTAACCATATTCCTAACACTAACCCTAACCCTAACCCTATTCCTAACCCTAACCCTAAACCCTTACCCTAACCAATACCCTAAACGTAACCCTCACGCTAACCCTAACCCAAACCCAAACCCTAAACCTAACCCTAACCCTAACTCAAACCCTAACCCTAACCCTAACCCTAACCCAAACCAAAACCCTAACCCTAACTCTAATCCTAACCCTAACGCTAATCAAAACCCTAACATTAACCCTAACCCTAACCCTAACCCTATTCCTAACCTTAACCCTAAACCTAACATTAACCCAAAACCTAACCGTAAATCTAACCCAAACCCTAACCCTAACTCAAACCCGAACCCTAAGACAAACCCTAACCCTAACAGTAACCCTAACCCTAATCCTAAACCTAACACTAACCCTAAACCAAACCCTAACCCTAACACTAACACTTACCCTAAGACAAACCAAAACCTAACCCTAAACCTAACCGAAACCAAAAGCCTAACACTAACTCTAATCCTAACCCTAACCCTAATCCTAACCCTAACCCTAACCCTAACCCTAACACTAACCCAAACCCTAAACCTAACCCTAATCCTAACTCCTACCCTAAACATAATCGTAACCCTAAACCTAACCCTAACCCATACCCAACCCCTAACTATAACCCTAACCTTAACTGAAACCCTAACTCAAACCCTAACTCTAACCCTAACCCAAACCCTAACCCTTTTCCGAACCCTAACACAAACCCTAACAATAATCCTAACCCTAACCCTATTCCTAAACCTAACCCTAACCCTAATCCTAACCCTAACCCTAACACAAAACTAAACCCTAACCCTAACCCAAACCCTAACCCTAACACTAATCCTAATCCTAAACCTAACGCTAACCCTAAATCAAACCCTAACCCTAACCCAAACCATAACCCTAACACTAACCATAACCCTAATCCTAAACATAACACTAACCCTAAACCTAACCCTAACCCTAACCCTAACCCTAACCCAAACACTAACCCTTAACCAAACCGTAAACCTAAACCTAACCCTAACCCTAATCCTAACCCTAACCCTAACCGAAAAACTAACCCTAACTCGAACCCTAACCCAAAACCTAATCCTAACCCTAATGCTAACCCAAACGGTAACCCTAACCCTATTCCTAACCCTAACCCTAAACCTAACCTTAACCCAAACCCTAACCCAAACCCTAACCCTAAACCTAACCCTAACTCAAACTCTATCCCTAACTCGAATCCTAACCCTAACCCAAACACTAACCCAAACACTAACAATAACCCTAACCCTATTCCTAACACTAACCCTAACCCTAAACCTAACCCTATTCCTAACCCTAACCCTAACCCTAAACCCTAACCCTAACCAATACCCTAAACATAACCTTCACCCTAACCCTAACCCTAACCCAAACACTAACCCTAACCCTAAACCTAAGCAAAAACCTAAACATAACCCTAACACTAACCCTAACCCAAACCCAAACCCTAACACTAACCCTAACCCTAACACTAACCCAAATCCTAACCCTAACCCTAAACCTAACCCTAAACCTAACCCTAACCCTAACCCTAATCAAAACCCTAACATTAAACCTAACCCTAAACCTAACCCAAAACCTAAACCTAACCGTAATCCTAACCCTAACCCTAACCCTAATCCTAACCCTAAACCTAACCTTAACACAAACCCATCCCCTAACCTTAACCCTAACCCAAACCCTAACCCTAAACCTAACCCTAACTCAAAACCTAACCCTAACCCTAACCCTAACCCTAACCCAAACCCTAACCCTAAACCTAACCCTAACCCTTATCCTCACCCTAAACCTAACCCAAAAAATAACACTAACCCTAAACCAAACCCTAACCCTAACCCTAACCCAAACCCTAACCCTTACCCAAACCCTAAACCTAAACCTAAACCTAACCCTAATCCTAACCCTAAGCCTAACCGAAAAACTAACCCTAACCCGAACCCTAACCCAAACCCTAATCCTAACCCTAACCCTAACCCTATTCCTAACCATAACCCTAAACCTAACCTTAACCCAAACACTAACCCAAACCCTAACCTTAACCCTATTCCTAATCCTAACCCTAAATCTAACCTTAATCCAAACCCTAACCGAAACCCTAACCCTAAACATAACCATAACTCAAACTATAACCCTAATTCGAACCCTAACCCTAACCCAAACACTCACGCAAACCCTAACAATAACTCTAACCCTAACCCTATACCTAACACTAACACTAACCCTAACCCTAAACCTATTCGTAACCCTAACCCTAAACACTAACCCTAACCAATACCCTAAACATAACGTTCACGCTAAACCTAACCCTAACCCAAACCCTAACCCTAACCCTAAACCTAACCAAAAACCTAAACCTAACCCAAACCCTATTCCTAACATTAACCCTAAACCTAACCTTAACCCAAACCCTGACACAAAACCTAACCCTAACCCTAATCCAAACCCTAACCCAAATCCTAACCCTAACCCTAACCTAACCCTAACCCAAACCCTAACCCTAACACTAACCCTAACCCTAACACTAACCCAAATCCTAACCCTTACCCAAACCCTAAACCTAAACCTAACCCTAAAACTAAACCAAACCCTAACCCTTACCTAAACCCTAAACCTAAACCTAACCCTAACCGTAATCCTAACCCTAACCCTAACCCAAAAACTAACCCTAACCCGAACCCTAACCCTAACCCTAATCCTAACACTAACCCTAACCCAAACCCTAACCCTAACCCTATTCCTAACCATAACCCTAAACCTAACCTTAACCCAAACCCTAACCAAAACCCTAACCCTAAACCTTAACCCAAACCCTATCCCTAACCCGAACCCTAACCCTAACTCAAACTCTAACCTTAACTCTAACCCTAACCCAAAACCTAAACCTAACCCTAATCCAAACCCTAACCCAAACCCTAACAATAACGCTAACACTAACCCTATTCCTAACACTAACCCTAACCCTAACCCTAACCCTAACCTAACCCTAACCCTTATCCTAAACCTAAACCTAACCCAAAAAATAACACTCACCCTAAACCAAACCCTAACCCTATCCCTAACCCTAACCCTAACCCTTACCCAAACCCTAAACCTAAACCTAACCCTAATCTAATCCTAACCCTAACCCTAACGCAAAAACAAACCCTAACTCGAACCCTAACCCAAACCCTAATCCTAAACCTAACCCTAACCCAAACCCTAACCCTAACCCTATTCCTAACCCTAACCCTAAACCTAACATTAACCCAAACCCTAACCCACACCGTAACCCTAAACTTAACCCTAACTCAAACTCTAACCCTAATTCGAACCCTAACCCTAACCCAAACACTAACCCAAACCCTAACAATAACCCTAACGCTATTCCTAACACTAACCCTAACCCTAACCCTAACCCTAACCCTATTTCTAACCCTAACCCTAAACCCTAACCCTAACCAATACCCTAAACATAACCTTCACGCTAACCCTAACCCTAACCGAAACCCTAACCCTAACCCTAACCCTAACCCAAACCCTAACCCTAACACTAACCCTAACCCTAACACTAACCTAAATCCTAACCCTAACATTAAACCAAACCAAAACCCTAAACCTAACTCTAATCGTAACCCTAACCCTAATCAAAACCCTAACATTAAACCTAACCCTAAGCCTAACCAAAAACCTAAACCTAAACCTAATCCTAACCCTAACCCTAACCCTAATCCTAAACCTAATCCTAACCCTAACCCTAACACAAACCCATCCTCTAACCCTAACCCTAACCCTAATCCTAATTCTAACCCGAACCCAAACCATAACCCTAACTCTAAACCTAACCCAAAACCTAAACCTAACACTAACCCTAACCCTAAACCAAACCCTAACTCTAACCCTAAACCTAACCCTAAAACTAATCCTAACCCTATCCCTAACCCTAACACTAATCCTAACCCAAAACCACACCGTAACCACAAACCTAACTCAAACCCTAACGTTAAACCTAACCCAAACCCAAACCCTAACCCTAACCTTAACCCTAAACCAAACCCTAAACCTTAACCTAAACCTAACCCTAACCCTAACCCTAACCCTATTGCTAATCCTAACCCTAACCCTAAATTTAAACCAAATCCTAACCCAAACCCTAACCCTAACCCTAACCCTAACCCTAACCCTAACCCTAACCCTAACCCTAACCCTAACCCTAACCCTAACCCTAACCCTAACCCTAATCCTAACCCAAACCCTAACCCTAACACTAACCCTAACCATAACCCTAACCCTAAACCTTACCCAAACCCTAAACCTAAACCTAACCCTAATCTAATCCTAACCCTAACCCTAACCCAAAAACTAACCCTAACTCGAACCCTAACCCAAACTCTAATCCTAACCCTAACCCAAACCCTAACCCCAACCCTAGTCCTAATCCTTACCCTAAACCTAACCCTAACCCAAACCCCAACCGAAACCCCACCCCTAAACTTAACCCTAACTCAAACTCTAACCCTAATTCGAACCCAAACCCTAACCCAAACACTAACCCAAACCCTAACAATAACCCTAACCCTAACCCTATACCTAACACTAACCCTAACCCTAACCTAACCCTAAACCTAAACCTATTCCTAACCCTAACCCTAAACCCTGACCCTAACCAATACCCTAAACATAAACCTCACGCTAAACCTAACCCTAACCCAAACCCTAACCCTAACCCTAAACCTAACCAAAAACCTAAAACTAACCCTAACCCTATTCCTAACATTAACCCTAAACCTAACCTTAACCGAAACCATGACCAAAACCCTAACTCTAAACCTAACCCTAACCCTAACCCTAATCCAAACCCAAACCCAAATCCTAACCCTAACCCTAACCTAACCGTAACCCAAACCCTAACCCTAACACTAACCCTAACCCTAACACCAACCCAAATCCTAACCCTAACATTAAACCAAACCAAAACCCTAAACCTAACTCTAATCCTAACCCTAACCCTAATCAAAACCCAACATTAAACCTAACCCTAACCCTAACCCCAAACCTAAACCTAACCCTAATCCTAACCCTAACCCTAACCCTAATCCTAACCCTAACTCTAACCCTAACACAAACCCAACCCCTAAGCCTAACCCTAACCCTAACCCAAACCCTTACCCTAAACCTAACCCTAACTCAAACCCTAACCCTAACCCTAACCCTAACCCAAACGCTAACCCTAAATCTAACCCTAACCCTAATCCTAACCCTAACCCCAACCCAAAAACTAACCCTAACAATACCCCAAACCCTAACCCTAACCCTAACTCTAACCCTAACCCTAACTCAAACCGTAACCCTAACCCTCACCCAAACCCTAACCCTAAACCTAACCCTAACCCTTACCCTCACCCTAAACCTAACCCAAAAAATAACACTAACCCTAAACCAAACCCTAACCCTAACCCTAACCCTAACCCTAACCCAAACCCTAAACCTAACCCTAACCCTAAACCTAAACCTAAACCTAAACCTAACCCTAATCCTAAACCTAAGCCTAACCGAAAAACTAACCCTAACCCGAACCCTAACCCAAACCCTAATCCTAACCCTTACCCTAACCCTATTCCTAACCATAACCCTAAACCTAACCTTAACCCAAACACTAACCCAAACCCTAACACTAAACCCTAACCCAAACCCTATCCCTAACACTAACCCTAACCCTAACTCAAACTCTAACCCTAACTCTAACTCTAACTCAAAACCTAAACCTAACCCTAATCCAAACCCTAACCCAAACCCTAACAATAACCCTAACACTAACCATATTCCTAACACTAACCCTAACCCTAACCCTATTCCTAACCCTAACCCTAAACCCTTACCCTAACCAATACCCTAAACGTAACCCTCACGCTAACCCTAACCCAAACCCAAACCCTAAACCTAACCCTAACCCTAACTCAAACCCTAACCCTAACCCTAACCCTAACCCAAACCAAAACCCTAACCCTAACTCTAATCCTAACCCTAACGCTAATCAAAACCGTAACATTAACCCTAACACTAACCCTAACCCTATTCCTAACCTTAAACCTAAACCTAACCTTAACCCAAAACCTAACCGTAAATCTAACCCAAACCCTAACCCTAACTCAAACCCTAACCCTAAGACAAACCCTAACCCTAACAGTAACCCTAACTCTAATCCTAAACCTAACACTAACCCTAAACGAAACCCTAACCCTAACACTAACACTTACCCTAAGACAAACCAAAACCTAACCCTAAACCTAACCGAAACCAAAAGCCTAACACTAACTCTAATCCTAACCCTAACCCTAATCCTAACCCTAACCCTAACCCTAACCCTAACACTAACCCAAACCCTAAACCTAACC
>CM069542.1:27500-32500 GCA_035773235.1 Eospalax fontanierii
CCAAACGCTAACCCTCACCCTAACCCTAAGCCAATCCCTAATCTTAACCCTAATCCTAATCCTAACCCTAACGCTAACCCTAACCCAAATTCTAACCCTAACCCAAACCCTAAACCTAACACTCAACCTAACCCTAAGCCTATCCCAAACCCTAACCCTAAGCCTAATTCTAATCCTAACCCAAACCCTAACCCTAACACTAACCCTAACCATAACCCTAACCCTAAACCTTACCCAAACCCTAAACCTAAACCTAACCCTAATCTAATCCTAACCCTAACCCTAACCCAAAAACTAACCCTAACTCGAACCCTAACCCAAACTCTAATCCTAACCCTAACCCAAACCCTAACCCTAACCCTATTCCAAATCCTAACCCTAAACCTAACCTTAACCCAAACCCTAACCGAAACCCTAACCCTAAACTTAACCCTAACTCAAACTCTAACCCTAATTCGAACCCAAACCCTAACCCAAACACTAACCCAAACCCTAACAATAACCCTAACCCTAACCCTATACCTAACACTAACCCTAACCCTAACCTAACCCTAAACCTAAACCTATTCCTAACCCTAACCCTAAACCCTGACCCTAACCAATACCCTAAACATAAACCTCACGCTAAACCTAACCCTAACCCAAACCCTAACCCTAACCCTAAACCTAACCAAAAACCTAAAACTAACCCTAACCCTATTCCTAACATTAACCCTAAACCTAACCTTAACCGAAACCATGACCAAAACCCTAACTCTAACCCTAACCCTAACCCTAACCCTAATCCAAACCCAAACCCAAATCCTAACCCTAACCCTAACCTAACCGTAACCCAAACCCTAACCCTAACACTAACCCTAACCCTAACACCAACCCAAATCCTAACCCTAACATTAAACCAAACCAAAACCCTAAACCTAACTCTAATCCTAACCCTAACCCTAATCAAAACCCAACATTAAACCTAACCCTAACCCTAACCCCAAACCTAAACCTAACCCTAATCCTAACCCTAACCCTAACCCTAATCCTAACCCTAACTCTAACCCTAACACAAACCCAACCCCTAAGCCTAACCCTAACCCTAACCCAAACCCTTACCCTAAACCTAACCCTAACTCAAACCCTAACCCTAACCCTAACCCTAACCCAAACGCTAACCCTAAATCTAACCCTAACCCTAATCCTAACCCTAACCCTAACCCAAAAACTAACCCTAACAATACCCTAAACCCTAACCCTAACCCTAACTCTAACCCTAACCCTAACTCAAACCGTAACCCTAACCCTCACCCAAACCCTAACCCTAAACCTAACCCTAACCCTTACCCTCACCCTAAACCTAACCCAAAAAATACCACTAACCCTAAACCAAACCCTAACCCTAACCCTCACCCTAACCCTACCCCAAACCCTAAACCTAACCCTAACCCTAAACCTAAACCTAAACCTAAACCTAACCCTAATCCTAAACCTAAGCCTAACCGAAAAACTAACCCTAACCCGAACCCTAACCCAAACCCTAATCCTAACCCTTACCCTAACCCTATTCCTAACCATAACCCTAAACCTAACCTTAACCCAAACACTAACCCAAACCCTAACACTAAACCCTAACCCAAACCCTATCCCTAACACTAACCCTAACCCTAACTCAAACTCTAACCCTAACTCTAACCCTAACTCAAAACCTAAACCTAACCCTAATCCAAACCCTAACCCAAACCCTAACAATAACCCTAACACTAACCATATTCCTAACACTAACCCTAACCCTAACCCTATTCCTAACCCTAACCCTAAACCCTTACCCTAACCAATACCCTAAACGTAACCCTCACGCTAACCCTAACCCAAACCCAAACCCTAAACCTAACCCTAACCCTAACTCAAACCCTAACCCTAACCCTAACCCTAACCCAAACCAAAACCCTAACCCTAACTCTAATCCTAACCCTAACGCTAATCAAAACCGTAACATTAACCCTAACCCTAACCCTAACCCTATTCCTAACCTTAAACCTAAACCTAACCTTAACCCAAAACCTAACCGTAAATCTAACCCAAACCCTAACCCTAACTCAAACCCTAACCCTAAAACAAACCCTAACCCTAACAGTAACCCTAACCCTAATCCTAAACCTAACACTAACCCTAAACCAAACCCTAACCCTAACACTAACACTTACCCTAAGACAAACCAAAACCTAACCCTAAACCTAACCGAAACCAAAAGCCTAACACTAACTCTAATCCTAACCCTAACCCTAATCCTAACCCTAACCCTAACCCTAACCCTAACACTAACCCAAACCCTAAACCTAACCCTAATCCTAACTCCTACCCTAACCATAATCGTAACCCTAAACCTAACCCTATCCCATACCCAACCCCTAACTCTAACCCTAACCCTAACCGAAACCCTAACTCAAACCCTAACCCTAACCCTAACCCAAACCCTAACCCTTTTCCGAACCCTAACACAAACCCTAACAATAATCCTAACCCTAACCCTATTCCTAAACCTAACCCTAACCCTAATCCTAACCCTAACCCTAACCCAAAAACTAACCCTAACCCTAACCCAAACCCTAACCCTAACACTAATCCTAATCCTAACCTAACGCTAACCCTAACTCAAACCCTAACCCTAACCCAAACCATAACCCTAACACTAACCATAACCCTAATCCTAAACATAACACTAACCCTAAACCTAACCCTAACCCTAACCCTAACCCTAACCCAAACACTAACCCTTAACCAAACCGTAAACCTAAACCTAACCCTAACCCTAATCCTAACCCTAACCCTAACCGAAAAACTAACCCTAACTCGAACCCTAACCCAAAACCTAATCCTAACCCTAATGCTAACCCAAACCGTAACCCTAACCCTATTCCTAACCCTAACCCTAAACCTAACCTTAACCCAAACCCTAACCCAAACCCTAACCCTAAACCTAACCCTAACTCAAACTCTATCCCTAACTCGAACCCTAACCCTAACCGAAACACTAACCCAAACATTAACAATAACCCTAACCCTATTCCTAACACTAACCCTAACCCTAAACCTAACCCTATTCCTAACCCTAACCCTAAACCCTAACCCTAACCAATACCCTAAACATAACCTTCACCCTAACCCTAACCCTAACCCAAACACTAACCCTAACCCTAAACCTAAGCAAAAACCTAAACATAACCCTAACACTAACCCTAACCCAAACCCAAACCCTAACACTAATGCTAACCCTAACACTAACCCAAATCCTAACCCTAACCCTAACCCTAACCCTAAACCTAACCCTAACCCTAACCCTAATCAAAACCCTAACATTAAACCTAACCCTAAACCTAACCCAAAACCTAAACCTAACCGTAATCCTAACCCTAACCCTAACCCTAATCCTAACCCTAAACCTAACCTTAACACAAACCCATCCCCTAACCTTAACCCTAACCCAAACCCTAACCCTAAACCTAACCCTAACTCAAAACCTAACCCTAACCCTAACCCAAACCCTAACCCTAACCCTAACCCAAAAAATAACACTAACCCTAACACTAACCCAAACCCTAACCCTAACCCTAACTCTAATCCTAACCCTAACCCTAACCCTAACGCTAACCCTAACCCTAACTGAAACCCTAACCCTAACCCTAACCCAAACCCTAACCCTAACCCTAACCCTAACCCTTATCCTAACCCTAATCCTAACCCAAAATATAACACTAACCCTAAACCAAACCCTAACCCTAACCCTAACCCTAACCCTAACCCAAACCCTAACCCTTACCCAAACTCTAAACCTAAACCTAACCCTAACCCTAATCCTGACCCTAACCCTAACCTAAAAACTAACCCTAACCCGAACCCTAACCCAAACCCTAATCCTAACCCTCACCCTAACCCTAACCCTAAATCAAACTCTAACACTAACTCTAAACCTAACCCAAAACCTAAACCTAACCCTAATCCAAACCCTAACCCAAACCATAACAATAACCCTAACCTTAACCCTTTTCCTAACCCTAACCCTAACCCTAACCCTAACCCTAATCCTACCCCAAACCCTAACCCTAACCCTAACCCTAACCCAAACCCTAACCCTAACCCTAACCCTAACCCAAAAACTAACCCTAACTCGAACCCTAACCCAAACCCTAAACCTAACCCTAACCCTAACCCTAACCCTAACCCTAACCCTAAGCCTAACCCAAACCCTAACCCTTACCCAAACTCTAAACCTAAACCTAACCCTAACCCTAATCCTGATCCTAACCCTAACCCAAAAACTAACCCTAACTCGAACCCTAACCCAAACCCTAATCCTAACCCTAACCCTAAACCAAACCCTAACCCTAACCCTATTCCTAACCCTAACCCTAAACCTAACCTTAACCAAAACCTGACCCGAACCCTAACCCTAACCCTAACCCTAACCTAATCCAAACCCTAAGCCAAATCCTAATCCTAACCCTAAACTAACCCTAACCCTAACCCTAACCCTAACTCAAACACTAACCCTAACCCTAAACCAAACCCTAACCCTAAACCTAACCCTAACCCTTATCCTAACCCTAAACCTAACCCCAAAAATAACACTAACCCTAAACCAAACCCTAACCCTAACCATAACCCTAAACATAACCCTAAACCTTACCCAAACCCTAAACCTAAACCTAACCCTAATCTAATCCTAACCCTAACCCTAACCCAAAAACTAACCCTAACTCGAACCCTAACCCAAACTCTAATCCTAACCCTAACCCAAACCCTAACCCTAACCCTATTCCTAATCCTAAGCCTAAACCTATCACTAACCCAAACCCTAACCGAAACCCTAACCCTAAACTTAACCCTAACTCAAACTCTAACCCTAATTCGAATGCTAACCCTAACCCAAACACTAACCCAAACCCTAACAATAACCCTAACCCTAACCCTATACCTAACACTAACCCTAACCCTAACCCTAAACCTAAACCTATTCC
>CM069542.1:35000-37500 GCA_035773235.1 Eospalax fontanierii
AACTCAAACTCTAACCCTAATTCGAACGCTAACCCTAACCCAAACACTAACCCAAACCCTAACAATAACCCTAACCCTAACCCTATACCTAACACTAACCCTAACCCTAACCCTAAACCTAAACCTATTCCTAACCCTAACCCTAAACCCTAACCCTAACCAATACCCTAAACATAAACTTCACGCTAAACCTAACCCTAAGCCAAACCCTAACCCTAACCCTAAACCTAACCAAAAACCTAAAACTAACCCTAACCCTATTCCTAACATTAACCCTAAACCTAACCTTAACCCAAACCCTGACCCAAACCCTAACCCTAACCCTAACCCTAACCCTAATCCAAACCCTAACCCGAATCCTAACCCTAACCCTAACCTAACCCTAACCCAAACCCTAACCCTAACACTAACCCTAACCCTAACACTAACCCAAATCCTAACCCTAACATTAACCCAAACCAAAACCCTAAACCTAACTCTAATCCTAACCCTAACCCTAATCAAAACCCTAACATTAAACCTAACCCTAACCCTAACCCAAAACCTAAACCTAACCCTAATCCTAACCCTAACCCTAACCCTAATCCTAACCCTAACTCTAACCCTAACACAAACCCAACCCCTAACCCTAACCCTAACCCAAACCCTAACCCTAAACCTAACTCTAACCCTAACCCAAACCCTAACCCTAAATCTAACCCTAACCCTAATTATAACCCTAACCCTAACCCAAAAACTATCCCTAACAATAACCCAAACCGTAACCGTAACCCTAAACCTAACCCTAACCCTAACCCTAACTCAAACCCTAACCCTAACCCTAACCCAAACCCTAACCCTAAACCTAACCCTAACCCTTATCCTCACCCTAAACCTAACCCAAAAAATAACACTAACCCTAAACGAAACCCTAACCCTAACCCTAACCCAAACCCTAACCCTTACCCAAACCCTAAACCTAAACCTAAACCTAACCCTAATCCTAACCCTAAGCCTAACCGAAAAACTAACCCTAACCCGAACCCTAACCCAAACCCTAATCCTAACCCTAACCCTAACCCTATTCCTAACCATAACCCTAAACCTAACCTTAACCCAAACACTAACCCAAACCCTAACCCTAACCCTATTCCTAATCCTAACCCTAAATCTAACCTTAACCCAAACCCTAACCGAAACTCTAACCCTAAACTTAACCCTAACTCAAACTCTAACCCTAATTCGAACCCTAACCCTAACCCAAACACTAACGCAAACCCTAACAATAACCCTAACCCTAACCCTATACCTAAGACTAACACTAACCCAAACCCTAAACCTATTCGTAACCCTAACCCTAAACACTAACCCTAACCAATACCCTAAACATAACGTTCACGCTAAACCTAACCCTAACCCAAACCCTAACCCGAACCCTAAACCTAACCAAAAACCTAAACCTAACCCAAACCCTATTTCTAACATTAACCCTAAACCTAACCTTAACCCAAACCCTGACCCAAAACCTAACCCTAACCCTAATCCAAACCCTAACCCAAATCCTAACCCTAACCCTAACCTAACCCTAACCCAAACCCTAACCCTAACACTAACCCTAACCCTAAACCTAAACCAAACCCTAACCCTTACCTAAACCCTAAACCTAAACCTAACCCTAACCGTAATCCTAACACTAACCCTAACCCAAAAACTAACCCTAACCCGAACCCTAACCCTAACCCTAATCCTAACACTAACCCTAACCCAAACCCTAACCCTAACCCTATTCCTAACCATAACCCTAAACCTAACCTTAACCCAAACCCTAACCAAAACCCTAACCCTAAACCTTAACCCAAACCCTATCCCTAACCCGAACCCTAATCCTAACTCAAACTCTAACCTTAACTCTAACCCTAACCCAAAACCTAAACCTAACCCTAATCCAAACCCTAACCCAAACCCTAACAATAACGCTAACACTAACCCTATTCCTAACACTAACCCTAACCCTAACCCTAACCTAACCCTAACCCTTATCCTAACCCTAAACCTAACCCAAAAAATAACACTAACCCTAAACCAAACCCTAACCCTAACCCTAACCCTAACCCTTACCCAAACCCTAAACCTAAACCTAACCCTAATCTAATCCTAACCCTAACCCTAACGCAAAAACAAACCCTAACTCGAACCCTAACCCAAACCCTAACCCTAAACCTAACCCTAACCCATACCCTAACCCTAAACCTAACCCAAAAAATAACACTAACCCTAAACCAACCCCTAACCGTAACCCTAACCCTAACCATTACCCAAACCCTAAACCTAAACCTAACCCTAATCTAATCCTAACCCTAACCCTAACCCAAAAACTAACCCTAACTCGAACCCTAACCCAAACTCTAATCCTAACCCTAACCCAAACCCTAACACTAACTCTATTCCTAATCCTAACCCTAAACCTAAACTTAACCCAAACCCTAACTGAAACCCTAACCCTAAACTTAACCCTAACTCA
>CM069542.1:42500-72500 GCA_035773235.1 Eospalax fontanierii
TTTAAACCAAATCCTAACCCAAACCCTAACCCTAAACCTAACCCTAACCCAAACGCTAACCCTCAAACTAACCCTAAGCCAATCCCTAATCTTAACCCTCATCCTAATCCTATCCCTAACGCTAACCCTAACCCAAATTCTAACCCTAACCCAAACCCTAAACCTAACACTCAACCTAACCCTAAGACTATTCCAAACCCTAACCCTAAGCCTAATTCTAATCCTAACCCAAACCCTAACCCTAACACTAACCCTAACCATAACCCTAACCCTAACCCTTACCAAACCCTAAACCTAAACCTAACCCTAATCTAATCCTAACCCTAACCCTAACCCAAAAACTAACCCTAACTCGAACCCTAACCCAAACTCTAATCCTAACCCTAACCCAAACCCTAACCCTAACCCTATTCCAAATCCTAACCCTAAACCTAAACTTAACCCAAACCCTAACCGAAACCCTAACCCTAAACTTAACCCTAACTCAAACTCTAACCCTAATTCGAACCCTAACCCTAACCCAAACACTAACCCAAACCCTAACAATAACCCTAACCCTAACCCTATACCTAACACTAACCCTAACCCTAACCCTAACCCTAAACCTAAACCTATTCCTAAGCCTAACCCTAAACCCTGACCCTAACCAATACCCTAAACATAAACTTCACGCTAAACCTAATCCTAACCCAAACCCTAAACCTAAACCTAAAACTAACCAAAAAACTAAAACTAACCCTAACCCTATTCCTAACATTAACCCTAAACCTAACCTTAACCGAAACCCTGACCCAAACCCTAACTCTAAACCTAACCCTAACCCTAACCCTAATCCAAACCCTAACCCAAATCCTAACCCTAACCCTAACCTAACCCTAACCCAAACCCTAACCCTAACACTAACCCTAACCCTAACACCAACCCAAATCCTAACCCTAACATTAACCCAAACCAAAACCCTAAACCTAACTCTAATCCTAACCCTAACCCTAATCAAAACCCTAACATTAAACCTAACCCTAACCCTAACCCCAAACCTAAACCTAACCCTAATCCTAACCCTAACCCTAACCCTAATCCTAACCCTAACTCTAACCCTAACACAAACCCAACCCCTAACCCTAACCCTAACCCTAACCCAAACCCTAACCCTAAACCTAACCCTAACTCAAACCCTAACCCTAACCCTAACCCTAACCCAAACACTAACCCTAAATCTAACCCTAACCCTAATCCTAACCCTAACCCTAACCCAAAAACTAACCCTAACAATAACCCAAACCCTAACCCTAACCCTAACTCTTACCCTAACCCTAACTCAAGCCCTAACCCTAACCCAAACCCTAACCCTAATCCTTACCCTAACCCTTACCCCCACCCTAAACCTAAACAAAAAAATAACACTAACCCTAAACCAAACCCTAACCCTAACCCTAACCCTAACCCTAACCCAAACCCTAACCCTTACCCAAACCCTAAACCTAAACCTAAACCTAACCCTAATCCTAAACCTAAGCCTAACCGAAAAACTAACCCTAACCCGAACCCTAACCCAAACCCTAATCCTAACCCTAACCCAAACCCTATTCCTAACCATAACGCTAAACCTAACCTTAACCCAAACACTAACCCAAACCCTAACACTAAACCCTAACCCAAACCCTATCCCTAACGCTAACCCTAACCCTAACTCAAACTCTAACCCTAACTCTAACCCTAACTCAAAACCTAAACCTAACCCTAATCCAAACCCTAACCCAAACCCTAACAATAACCCTAACACTAACCATATTCCTAACACTAACACTAACCCTAACCCTATTCCTAACCCTAACGCTAAACCCTTACCCTAACCAATACCCTAAACGTAACCCTCACGCTAACCCTAACCCAAAACCAAACCCTAAACCTAACCCTAACCCTAACTCAAACCCTAACCCTAACCCTAACCCTAACCCAATCCAAAACCCTAACCCTAACTCTAATCCTAACCCTAACGCTAATCAAAACCCTAACATTAACCCTAACCCTAACCCTAACCCTATTCCTAACCTTAACTCTAAACCTAACCTTAACCCAAAACCTAACCGTAAATCTAACCCAAACCCTAACCCTAACTCAAACCCTAACCCTAAGACAAACCCTAACCCTAACACTAACCCTAACCCTAATCCTAAACCTAACACTAACCCTAAACCAAACCCTAACCCTAACACTAACACTTACCCTAAGACAAACCAAAACCTAACCCTAAACCTAACTGAAACCAAAAGCCTAACACTAACTCTAATCCTAACCCTAACCCTAATCCTAACCCTAACCCTAACCCTAACCCTAACACTAACCCAAACCCTAAACCTAACCCTAATCCTAACTCCTACCCTAACCATAATCGTAACCCTAAACCTAACCCTAACCCATACCCAACCCCTAACTCTAACCCTAACCCTAACCGAAACCCTAACTCAAACCCTAACTCTAACCCTTACCGAAACCCTAACCCTTTTCCGAACCCTAACACACACCCTAACAATAATCCTAACCCTAACCCTATTCCTAAACCTAACCCTAACCCTAATCCTAACCCTAACCCTAACACAAAACTTAACCCTAACCCTAACCCAAACCCTAACCCTAATACTAATCCTAATCCTAAACCTAACGCTAACCCTAACTCAAACCCTAAACCTAACCCAAACCATAACCCTAACACTAACCATAACCCTAATCCTAAACATAACACTAACCCTTAACCTAACCCTAACCCTAACCCTAACCCTAACCCAAACACTAACCCTTAACCAAACCGTAAACCTAAACCTAACCCTAACCCTAATCCTAACCCTAACCCTAACCGAAAAACTAACCCTAACTCGAACCCTAACCCAAAACCTAATCCTAACCCTAATGCTAACCCAAACCGTAACCCTAACCCTATTCCTAACCCTAACCCTAAACCTAACCTTAACCCAAACCCTAACCCAAACCCTAACCCTAAACCTAACCCTAACTCAAACTCTATCCCTAACTCGAACCCTAACCCTAACCCAAACACTAACCCAAACACTAACAATAACCCTAACCCTATTCCTAACACTAACCCTAACCCTAAACCTAACCCTATTCCTAACCCTAACCCTAAACCCTAACCCTAACCAATACCCTAAACATAACCTTCACCCTAACCCTAACCCTAACCCAAACACTAACCCTAACCCTAAACCTAAGCAAAAACCTAAACATAACCCTAACACTAACCCTAACCCAAACCCAAACCCTAACACTAACCCTAACCCAAACACTCACCCAAATGCTAACCCTAACCCTAACCCTAACCCTAACCCTAAACCTAACCCTAACCCAAATCAAAACCCTAACAGTAAACCTAACCCTAACCTAACGCAAAACCTAAACCTAACCGTAATCCTAACCCTAACCCTAACCCTAATCCTAACCCTAAACCTAACCTTAACACAAACCCATCCCCTAACCTTAACCCTAACCCAAACCCTAACCCTAAACCTAACCCTAACTCAAAACCTAACCCTAACCCTAACCCTAACCCAAACCCTAACCCTAAACCTAACCCTAACCCATACCCTAACCCTAAACCTAACCCAAAAAATAACACTAACCCTAAACCAACCCCTAACCCTAACCCTAACCCTAACCATTACCCAAACCCTAAACCTAAACCTAACCCTAATCTAATCCTAACCCTAACCCTAACCCAAAAACTAACCCTAACTCGAACCCTAACCCAAACTCTAATCCTAACCCTAACCCAAACCCTAACACTAACCCTATTCCTAATCCTAACCCTAAACCTAACCTTAACCCAAACACTAACCGAAACCCTAACCCTAAACTTAACCCTAACTCAAACTCTAACCCTAATTCGAACCCTAAACCTAACCCAAACACTAACCCAAACCCTAACAATAACCCTAACCCTAACCCTATACCTAACACTAACCCTAATCCTAACCCTAAACCTATTCGTAATCCTAACCCTAAAACCTAACCCTAACCAATACCCTAAACATAACGTTCACGCTAAACCTAACCCTAACCCTAACCCTAACCCTAACCCTAACCCTTACCCTAACCCTAACCCTAACCCAAACCCTAACCCTAAACCTACCCCTCACACATACCCCAACCCTAAACCTAACCCAAAAAATAACACTAACCCTAAACCAAACCCTAACCCTAACACTAACCCTAATCCTAACCCTAACCCTAACCCAAAAACTAACCCTAACCCTAACCCAAACCCTAACCCTAACACTAATCCTAATCCTAACCCTAAGGCTAACCCTAACTCAAACCCTAACCCTAACCCAAACCCTAACCCTAACACTAACCATAACCCTAATCCTAAACCTAACACTAACCCTAACCCTAACCCTAACCCTAACCCAAACCCTAACCCTTACCCAAACCGTAAACCTAAACCTAACCCTAACCCTAATCCTAAACTTAACCCTAACCCAAAAACCAACCGTAACTCGAACCCTAACCCAAAACCTAATCCTAACCCGAACGCTAACCCAAACCGTAACCCTAACCCTATTCCTAACCCTAACCCTAAACCTAACCTTAACCCAAACCCTAACCCAAACCCTAACCCTAACCCTAACCCTCACCCTAAACCCTAACCCTAAACCTAACCCTAACCCATACCCTAACCCTAAACCTAACCCAAAAAATAACACTAACCCTAAACCAAACCCTAACCCTAACCCTAACCCTAACTCAAACTCTAACCCTAACTCGAACTCTAACCCTAACCCAAACACTAACCCATACCCTAACAATAACCCTAACCCTATTCCTAACACTAACCCTAACCCTAAACCTAACCCTATTCCTAACCCTAACCCTAAACCCTAACCCTAACCAATACCCTAAACATAACCTTCACGCTAACCCTAACCCTAACCCAAACCTTAACCCTAACCCTAAACCTAACCAAAAACCTAAACCTAACCCTAACCCTAACCCTAACCCAAACCCAAACCCTAACACTAACCCTAACCCTAACACTAACCCAAATCCTAACCCTAACATTAACCCAAACCAAAACCATAAACCTAACTCTAATCCTAACCCTAACCCTAATCGAAACCCTAACATTAAACCTAACCCTAAACCTAACCCAAAACCTAAACCTAACCGTAATCCTAACACTAACCCTAACCCTAATCCTAACCCTAACCCTAACCCTCACACAAACCCATCCCCTAACCCTAACCCTAACCCTAACCCAAACCCTAACCCTAAACCTAACCCTAACTCAAACCCTAACCCTAACCCTAACCCTAACCCAAACCCTAACCCTAAATCTAACACTAACCCTAATCCTAACCCTAACCCTAACCCAAAAACTAACACTGAAAATATCCCAAACCCTAACCCTAACCCTAAACCTAACCCAAACCCTAACACTAACACTAACACTAACCCTAACACGAAACCAAACCCTAACCCTAACCCTAAACCAAACCAAAACCCTAACCCTAACTATAATCCTAACCCGAACCCTAACCCTTACCCTAACCGTAACCCTAACCCTAACTCAAACCCTAACCCTAACCTTAACCCAAACCCTAACCCTAAACTTAACCCTAAACCTTATTCTAACCATAAACATAACCCAAAAAATAACACTAACCCTAAACCAAACACTAACCCTAACCCTAACCCTAACCCAAACCCTAACCCTTACCCAAACCCTAAACCTAAACCTAACCTTAAACCTAATCCCAACCCTAACCCTTACCTAAACCCTAACCTAAACCTAACCCTAACCGTAATCCTAACCCTAACCCTAACCCAAAAACTAACCCTAACCCGAACCCTAACCCTAACCCTAATCCTAACACTAACCCTAACCCAAACCCTAACCCTAACCCTATTCCTAACCATAACCCTAAACCTAACCTTAACCCAATCCCTAACCAAAACCCTAACCCTAAACCTTAACCCAAATCCTATCCCTAACCCGAACCCTAACCCTAACTCAAACTCTAACCTTAACTCTAACCCTAACCCAAAACCTAAACCTAACCCTAATCCAAACCCTAACCCAAACCCTAACAATAACGCTAACACTAACCCTATTCCTAACACTAACCCTAACCCTAACCCTAACCCTAACCCTAACCTAACCCTAACCCTTATCCTAACCCTAAACCTAACCCAAAAAATAACACTAACCCTAAACCAAACCCTAACCCTAACCCTAACCCTAACCCTAACCCTTACCCAAACCCTAAACCTAAACCTAACCCTAATCTAATCCTAACCCTAACCCTAACGCAAAAACAAACCCTAACTCGAAGCCTAACCCAAACCCTAATCCTAAACCTAACCCTAACCCAAACCCTAACCCTAACCCTATTCCTAACCCTAACCCTAAACCTAACCTTAACCCAAACCCTAACCCACACCGTAACCCTAAACTTAACCCTAACTCAAACTCTAACCCTAATTCGAACCCTAACCCTAACCCAAACACTAACCCAAACCCTAACAATAACCCTAACACTATTCCTAACACTAACCCTAACCCTAACCCTAACCCTAACCCTAACCCTATTTCTAACCCTAACCCTAAACCCTAACCCTAACCAATACCCTAAACATAACCTTCACGCTAACCCTAACCCTAACCGAAACCCTAACCCTAACCCTAACCTTAACCCTAACCCAAACCCTAACCCTAACACTAACCCTAACCCTAACACTAACCTAAATCCTAACCCTAACATTAACCCAAACCAAAACCCTAAACCTAACTCTAATCGTAACCCTAACCCTAATCAAAACCCTAACATTAAACCTAACCCTAAGCCTAACCCAAAACCTAAAACTAACCCTAATCCTAACCCTAACCCTAACCCTAATCCTAAACCTAACCCTAACCCTAACCCTAACACAAACCCATCCCCTAACCCTAACCCTAACCCTAATCCTAATTCTAACCCGAACCCAAACCATAACCCTAACTCTAAACCTAACCCAAAACCTAAACCTAACACTAACCCTAACCCTAAACCAAACCCTAACTCTAAACCTAAACCTAACCCTAAAACTAATCCTAACCCTATCCCTAACCCTAACACTAACCCTAACCCAAAACCACACCGTAACCACAAACCTAACTCAAACCCTAACCTTAAACCTAACCCAAACCCAAACCCTAACCCTAACCTTAACCCTAAACCAAACCCTAAACCTAAACCTAAACCTAACCCTAACCATATTGCTATTCCTAACCCTAACCCTAAATTTAAACCAAATCCTAACCCAAACCCTAACCCTAAACCTAACCCTAACCCAAACGCTAACCCTCACCCTAACCCTAAGCCAATCCCTAATCTTAACCCTAATCCTAATCCTAACCCTAACGCTAACCCTAACCCAAATTCTAACCCTAACCCAAACCCTAAACCTAACACTCAACCTAACCCTAAGACTATTCCAAACCCTAACCCTAAGCCTAATTCTAATCCTAACCCAAACCCTAACCCTAACACTAACCCTAACCCTAACCCTAACCCTAACCCTAATCCAAACCCTAACCCAAATCCTAACCCTAACCCTAACCTAACCCTAACCCTAACCCTAACCCTAACTCAAACACTAACCCTAACCCTAAACCAAACCCTAACCCTAAACCTAACCCTAACCCTTATCCTAACCCTAAACCTAACCCAAAAAATAACACTAACCCTAAACCAAACCCTAACCCTAACCCTAACCTAAACCTTACCCAAACCCTAAACCTAAACCTAACCCTAATCTAATCCTAACCCTAACCCTAACGCAAAAACAAACCCTAACTCGAACCCTAACCCAAACCCTAATCCTAAACCTAACCCTAACCCAAACCCTAACCCTAACCCTATTCCTAACCCTAACCCTAAACCTAACCTTAAACCAAACCCTAACCCAAACCCTAACCCACACCCTAACCCTAAACTTAACCCTAACTCAAACTCTAACCCTAACTCGAAACCTAACCCTAACCCAAACACTAACCCAAACCCTAACAATAACCCTAACACTATTCCTAACACTAACCCTAACCTTAACCCTAACCCTAACCCTAACCCTATTTCGAACCCTAACCCTAAACCCTAACCCTAACCAATACCCTAAACATAACCTTCACGCTAACCCTAACCCTAACCGAAACCCTAACACTAACCCTAACCATAACCCAAACCCTAACCCTAACACTAATCCTAACCCTAACACTAACCTAAATCCTAACCCTAACATTAACCAAAACCAAAACCCTAAACGTAACTCTAATCGTAACCCTAACCCTAATCAAAACCCTAACATTAAAACTAACACTAAGCCTAACCCAAAACCTAAACCTAACCCTAATCCTAACCCTAACCCTAACCCTAATCCTAAACCTAACCCTAACCCTAACCCTAACACAAACCCATCCCCTAACCCTAACCCTAACCCTAATCCTAATTCTAACCCGAACCCAAACCATAACCCTAACCCTAAACCTAACCCAAAACCTAAACCTAACACTAACCCTAACCCTAAACCAAACCCTAACTCTAACCCTAAACCTAACCCTAATCCTAACCCTATCCCTAACCCTAACACTAACCCTAACCCAAAACCACACAGTAACCACAAACCTAACTCAAACCCTAACCTTAAACCTAACCCAAACCCAAACCCTAACCCTAACCTTAACCCTAAACCAAACCCTAAACCTAAACCTAAACCTAACCCTAACCCTAACCCTAACCCTATTGCTAATCCTAACCCTAACCCTAACTTTAAACCAAATCCTAACCCAAACCCTAACCCTAAATCTAACCCTAACCCAAACGCTAACCCTCACCCTAACCCTAAGCCAATCCCTAATCTTAACCCTAATCCTAATCCTAACCCTAACGCTAACCCTAACCCAAATTCTAACCCTAACCCAATCCCTAAACCTAACACTCAACCTAACCCTAAGCCTATCCCAATCCCTAACCCTAAGCCTAATTCTAATCCTAACCCAAACCCTAACCCTAACACTAACCCTAACCATAACCCTAACCCTAACCCTTACCCAAACCCTAAACCTAAACCTAACCCTAATCTAATCCTAACCCTAACCCTAACCCAAAAACTAACCCTAACTCGAACCCTAACCCAAACTCTAATCCTAACCCTAACCCAAACCCAAACCCTAACCCTAAACCTATTCCTAATCCTAACCCTAAACCTAACCTTAACCCAAACCCTAACCGAAACCCTAACCCTAAACTTAACCCTAACTCAAACTATAACCCTAATTCGAACCCTAACCCTAACCCAAACACTAACCCAAACCCTAACAATAAACCTAACCCTAACCCTATACCTAACACTAACCCTAACCCTAACCCTAAACCTAAACCTATTCCTAACCCTAACCCTAAACCCTAACCCTAACCAATACCCTAAACATAAACTTCACGCTAAACCTAACCCTAACCCAAACCCTAACCCTAACCCTAAACCTAACCAAAAACCTAAAACTAACCTTAACCCTATTCCTAACATTAACCCTAAACCTAACCTTAACCGAAACCCTGACCCAAACCCTAACTCTAACCCTAACTCTAACCCTAACCCTAATCCAAACCCTAACCCAAATCCTAACCCTAACCCTAACCTAACCCTAACCCAAACACTAACCCTAACACTAACCCTAACCCTAACACCAACCCAAATCCTAACCCTAACATTAACCCAAACCAAAACCCTAAACCTAACTCTAATCCTAACCTTAACCCTAATCAAAACCCTAACATTAAACCTAACACTAACCCTAACCCAAAACCTAAACCTAACCCTAAACCTAACCCTAACCCTAACCCTAATCCTAACCCTAACTCTAACCCTAACACAAACCCAACCCCTAACCCTAACCCTAACCCTAACCCAAACCCTAACCCTAAACCTAACCCTAACTCAAACCCTAACCCTAACCCTAACCCTAACCCAAACGCTAACCCTAAATCTAACCCTAACCCTAATCCTAACCCTAACCCTAACCCAAAAACTAACCCTAACAATAACCGAAACCCTAACCCTAACCCTAACTCTAACCCTAACCCTAACTCAAACCCTAACCCTAACCATAACCCAAACCCTAACCCTAAACCTAACCCTAACCCTTACACTCACCCTAAACCTAACCCAAAAAATAACACTAACCCTAAACCAAACCCTAACCCTAACCCTAACCCTAACCCTAACCCAAACCCTAACCCTTACCCAAACCCTAAACCTAAACCTAAACCTAACCCTAATCCTAAACCTAAGCCTAACCGAAAAACTAACCCTAACCCGAACCCTAACCCAAACCCTAATCCTAACCCTAACCCTAACCCTATTCCTAACCATAACCCTAAACCTAACCTTAACCCAAACACTAACCCAAACCCTAACACTAAACCCTAACCCAAACCCTATCCCTAATCATAACCCTAACCCTAACTCAAACTCTAACCCTAACTCTAAACCTAACTCAAAACCTAAACCTAACCCTAATCCAAACCCTAACCCAAACCCTAACAATAACCCTAACACTAACCATATTCCTAACACTAACCCTAACCCTAACCCTAACCCTATTCCTAACCCTAACCCTAAACCCTTACCCTAACCAATACCCTAAACGTAACCTTCACGCAAACCCTAACACAAACCCAAACCCTAAACCTAACCCTAAACCTAACTCAAACTCTAACCCTAACCCTAACCCTAACCCAAACCAAAACCCTAACCCTAACTCTAATCCTAACCCTAACGCTAATCAAAACCCTAACATTAACCCTAACCCTAACCCTACCCCTATTCCTAACCTTAACCCTAAACCTAACCTTAACCCAAAACCTAACCGTAAATCTAACCCAAACCCTAACCCTAACTCAAACCCTAACCCTAAGACAAACCCTAACCCTAACACTAACCCTAACCCTAATCCTAAACCTAACACTAACCCTAAACCAAACCCTAACCCTAACACTAACACTTACCCTAAGACAAACCAAAACCTAACCTTAACCTAACCGAAACCAAAAACGTAACACTAACTCTAATCCTAACCCTAACCCTCATCCTAACCCTAACCCTAACCCTAACACTAACACTAACCCAAACCCTAAACCTAACCCTAATCCTAACTCCTACCCTAACCATAATCGTAACCCTAAACCTAACCCTAACCCATACCCAACCCCTAACTCTAATCCTAACCCTAACCGAAACCCTAACTCAAACCCTAACTCTAACCCTAACCCAAACCCTAACCCTAAACCTAACCCTAACCCTTTTCCGAACCCTAACACAAACCCTAACAATAATCCTAACACTAACCCTATTCCTAAACCTAACCCTAACGCTAATCCTAACCCTAACCCTAACCCAAAAACTAACCCTAACCCTAACCCAAACCCTAACCCTAACACTAATCCTAATCCTAACCCTAACGCTAACCCTAACTCAAACCCTAAACCTAACCCAAACCCTAACCCTAACCCTAACCCTAACCCAAAAACTAACCCTAATTCGAACCCTAACCCAAACCCTAATCCTAACCCTAACCCTAAACCAAACCCTAACCCTAACCCTATTCCTAACATTAACCCTAAACCTAACCTTAACCAAAACCTGACCCAAACCCTAACCCTAACCCTAACCCTAACCCTAACCTTATCCAAACCCTAACCCAAATCCTAACCCTAACCCTAAGCTAATCCTAACCCTAACCCTAACCCTAACTCAAACACTAACCCTAACCCTAAACCAAACCCTATCCCTAAACCTAACCCTAACCCTTATCCTAAACCTAAACCTAACCCAAAAAATAACACTAACCCTAAACCAAACCCTAACCCTAACCCTAACCCTAACACTTACCCAAACCCTAAACCTAAACCTAACCCTAATCTAATCCTAACCCTAACCCTAACCCAAAAACTAACCCTAACTCGAACCCTAACCCAAACTCTAATCCTAATCCTAACCCAAACCCTAACCCTAACCCAATTCCTAATCCTAACCCTAAACCTAACCTTAACCCAAACCCTAACCGAAACCCTAACCCTAAACTTAACCCTAACTCAAACTCTAACCCTAATTCGAACCCTAACCCTAACCCAAACACTAACCCAAACCCTATCAATAACCCTAACCCTAACCCTATACCTAACACTAACCCTAACTCTAACCCTAACCCTAACCCTAACCCTAACCCTAACCCTAACCCTAACCCTAACCCTAACCCTAACCCTAAACCTAACCCTAACCCAAACTCTAACCCTAACCCTAAACCTAACCAAAAACCTAAAACTAACCCTAACCCTATTCCTAACATTAACCCTAAACCTAACCTTAACCCAAAACCTGACCCAAACCCTAACCCTAACCCTAACCCTAACCCTAACCCTAATCCAAACCCTAACCCAAATCCTAACCCTAACCCTAACCTAACCCTAACGCAAACCCTAACCCTAACACTAACCCTAACCCTAACACTAACCCAAATCCTAACCCTAACATTAACCCAAACCAAAACCCTAAACCTAACTCTAATCCTAACCCTAACCCTAATCAAAACCCTAACATTAAAACTAACCCTAACCCTAACCCAAAACCTAAACCTAACCCTAATCCTAACCCTAACCCTAACCCTAATCCTAACCCTAACTCTAACCCTAACACAAACCCAACCCCTAACCCTAACCCTAACCCAAACCCTAACCCTAAACGTAACCCTAACTCAAACCCTAACTCTAACCCTAACCCTAACCCAAACCCTAACCCTAAATCTAACCCTAACCCTAATCCTAACCCTAACCCTAACTCAAAAACTAATCCTAACAATAACCCAAACCCTAACCCTAACCGTAAACCTAACCCTAACCCTAACCCTAACTCAAACCCTAACCCTAAACCTAACCCAAAACCTAACCCTAAACCTAACCATAACCCTTATCCTCACCCTCACCCTAACCCAACAACTACCACTCACCCTAAACCCAACCCTAACCCTAACCCTAACCCAAAACCTAACCCTTTCCCACACGCTAAACATAAACCTCAACCTAACACTAATCCTAAACCTAAGCCTAACAGAAAAACTAACCCTAACCCGAACCCTAACCCAAACCCTAATCCTAACCCTAACCCTAACCCTATTCCTAACCATAACCCTAAACCTAACCTTAACCCAAACACTAACCCAAACCCTAACACTAAACCCTAACCCAAACCCTATCCCTAATCATAACCCTAACCCTAACTCAAACTCTAACCCTAACTCTAAACCTAACTCAAAACCTAAACCTAACCCTAATCCAAACCCTAACCCTAACACTAACACTTACCCTAAGACAAACCAAAACCTAACCTTAACCTAACCGAAACCAAAAGCCTAACACTAACTCTAATCCTAACCCTAACCCTAAACCTAACCCTAAACCTAACTCAAACTCTAACCCTAACCCTAACCCTAACCCTAACGCTAATCAAAACCCTAACATTAACCCTAACCCTAACCCTAACCCTATTCCTAACCTTAACCCTAAACCTAACCTTAACCCAAAACCTAACCGTAAATCTAACCCAAATCCTAACCGTAACTCAAACCCTAACCCTAAGACAAACCCTAACCCTAACACTAACCCTAACCCTAATCCTAAACCTAACACTAACCCTAAACCAAACCCTAACCCTAACACTAACACTTACCCTAAGACAAACCAAAACCTAACCTTAACCTAACCGAAACCAAAAGCCTAACACTAACTCTAATCCTAACCCTAACCCTAATCCTAACCCTAACCCTAACCCTAACCCTAACACTAACCCAAACCCTAAACATAACCCTAATCCTAACTCCTACCCTAACCATAATCGTAACCCTAAACCTAACCCTAACCCATACCCAACCCCTAACTCTAATCCTAACCCTAACCGAAACCCTAACTCAAACCCTAACTCTAACCCTAACCCAAACCCTAACCCTAAACCTAACCCTAACCCTTTTCCGAACCCTAACACAAACCCTAACAATAATCCTAACACTAACCCTATTCCTAAACCTAACCCTAACGCTAATCCTAACCCTAACCCTAACCCAAAAACTAACCCTAACCCTAACCCAAACCCTAACCCTAACACTAATCCTAATCCTAACCCTAACGCTAACCCTAACTCAAACCCTAACCCTAACCCAAACCCTAACCCTAACCCTAACCCTAACCCAAAAACTAACCCTAATTCGAACCCTAACCCAAACCCTAATCCTAACCCTAACCCTAAACCAAACCCTAACCCTAACCCTATTCCTAACATTAACCCTAAACCTAACCTTAACCAAAACCTGACCCAAACCCTAACCCTAACCCTAACCCTAACCCTAACCTTATCCAAACCCTAACCCAAATCCTAACCCTAACCCTAACCTAATCCTAACCCTAACCCTAACCCTAACTCAAACACTAACCCTAACCCTAAACCAAACCCTAACCCTAAACCTAACCCTAACACTTACCCAAACCCTAAACCTAAACCTAACCCTAATCTAATCCTAACCCTAACCCTAACCCAAAAACTAACCCTAACTCGAACCCTAACCCAAACTCTAATCCTAATCCTAACCCAAACCCTAACCCTAACCCAATTCCTAATCCTAACCCTAAACCTAACCTTAACCCAAACCCTAACCGAAACCCTAACCCTAAACTTAACCCTAACTCAAACTCTAACCCTAATTCGAACCCTAACCCTAACCCAAACACTAACCCAAACCCTATCAATAACCCTAACCCTAACCCTATACCTAACACTAACCCTAACTCTAACCCTAACCCTAAACCTATTCCTAACCCTAACCCTAAACCCTAACCCTAATCAATACCCTAAACATAAACTTCACGCTAAACCTAACCCTAACCCAAACCCTAACCCTAACCCTAAACCTAACCAAAAACCTAAAACTAACCCTAACCCTATTCCTAACATTAACCCTAAACCTAACCTTAACCCAAACCCTGACCCAAACCCTAACCCTAACCCTAACCCTATCCCTAACCCTAATCCAAACCCTAACCCAAATCCTAACCCTAACCCTAACCTAACCCTAACGCAAACCCTAACCCTTACACTAACCCTAACCCTAACACTAACCCAAATCCTAACCCTAACATTAACCCAAACCAAAACCCTAAACCTAACTCTAATCCTACCCCTAACCCTAATCAAAACCCTAACATTAAACCTAACCCTAACCCTAACCCAAAACCTAAACCTAACCCTAATCCTAACCCTAACCCTAACCCTAATCCTAACTCTAACCCTAACCATAACACAAACCCAACCCCTAACCCTAACCCTAACCCAAACCCTAACCCTAAACGTAACCCTAACTCAAACCCTAACTCTAACCCTAACCCTAACCCAAACCCTAACCCTAAATCTAACCCTAACCCTAATCCTAACCCTAACCCTAACCGAAAAACTAATCCTAACAATAACCCAAACCCTAAACCTAACCCTAAACCTAACCCTAACCCTAACCCTAACTCAAACCCTAACCCTAACCCTAACCCAAAACCTAACCCTAAACCTAACCCTAACCCTTATCCTCACCCTAAACCTAACCCAAAAAATAACACTAACCCTAAACCAAACCCTAACCCTAACCCTAACCCAAAACCTAACCCTTACCCAAACCCTAAACCTAAACCTAAACCTAACCCTAATCCTAACCCTAAGCCTAACCGAAAAACTAACCCTAACCCAAACCCTAATCCAAACCCTAATCCTAACCCTAACCCTAACCCTATTCCTAACCATAACCCTAAACCTAAAATTAACCCAAACACTAACCCAAACCCTAACACTAAACCCTAACCCAAACCCTATCCCTAACCCTAACCCTAACCCTAACCCTAACCCTAACTCAAACTCTAACCCTAACTCAAAACCTAAACCTAACCCTAATCCAAACCCTAACCCAAACCCTAACAATAAACCTAACCCTAAACATATTCCTAACACTAACCCTAACCCTAACCCTAACCCTATTCCTAACCCTATCCCTAAACCCTTACCCTAACCAATACCCTAAACGTAACCCTCACGCTAACCCTAACCCTTACTCAAACCCTAACACTAACCCTAACCCTAACCCAAACCCTAACCCTAACCCTAACCCTTACCCAAACCAAAACCCTAACCCTAACTCTAATCCTAACCCTAACCCTAATCAAAACCCTAACATTAACCCTAACCCTAACCCTAACCCTATTCCTAACCTTAACCCTAAACCTAACCTTAACCCAAAACCTAACCGTAAATCTAACCCAAACCCTAACCCTAACTCAAACCCTAACCCTAAGACAAACCCTAACCCTAACACTAACCTTAACCCTAATCCTAAACGTAACACTAACCCTAACCCAAACCCTAACCCTAACACTAACACTTACCCTAAGACAAACCAAAACCTAACCCTAAACCTAACCGAAACCAAAAGCCTAACACTAACTCTAATCCTAACCCTAACCCTGATCCTAACCCTCACCCTAACCCTAACCCTAACACTAACCCAAACCCTAAACCTAACCCTAATCCTAACTCCTACCCTAACCATAATCGTAACCCTAAACCTAACCCTAACCCATACCCAACCCCTAACTCTAACCCTAACACTACCGAAACACTAACTCAAACCCTAACCCTAACCCTAACCCAAACCCTAACCCTAAACCTAACCCTAACGCTTTTCTGAACCCTAGCACAAAACCTAACAAAAAACCTAACCCTAACCCTATTCCTAAACCTACCCCTAAGCCTAATCCTAACCCTAACCCTAACCCAAAAACTAACCCTAACCCTAAACCTAACCCTATTCCTAACCGTAACCCTAAACCCTAACCCTAACCAATACCCTAAACATAACCTTCACCCTAACCCTAACCCTAACCCAAACCCTAACCCTAACCCTAAACCTAACCAAAAACGTAAACATAACCCTAACCCTAACCCTAACCCAAACCCAAATCCTAACCCTAACATTAACCCAAACCAAAACCCTAAACCTAACTCTAATCCTAACCCTAACCCTAATCAAAACCCTAACATTAAACCTAACCCTAAACCTAACCCAAAACCTAAACCTAACCGTAATCCTAACCCTAACCCGAAACCTAATCCTAACCCTAACCCTAACCCTAAACCTAACCCAAACCCTAACCCTAAACCTAACCCTAACCCATACCCTAACCCTAAACCTAACCCAAAAAATAACACTAACCCTAAACCAAACCCTAACCCTAACCATAACCCTAACCCTTACCCAAACGCTAAACCTAAACCTAACCCTAATCTAATCCTAAACCTAACCCTAACCCAAAAACTAACCCTAACAAGAACCCTAACCCAAACTCTAATCCTAACCCTAACCCAAACCCTAACCCTAACCCTATTCCTAATCCTAACCCTAAATCTAAACTTAACCCAAACCCTAACCGAAACCCTAACCGTAAACTTAACCCTAACTCAAATTCTAACCCTAATTCGAACCCTAACCCTAACCCAAACACTAACCCAAACCCTAACAATAACCCTAACCCTAACCCTATACCTAACACTAACCCTAACCCTAACCCTAAACCTATTCGTAACCCTAACCCTAAACCCTAACCCTAACCAATACCCTCAACATAAACTTCACGCTAAACCTAACCCTAACCCAAACCCTAACCCTAAACCTAAACCTAACCAAAAACCTAAACCTAACCCAAACCCTATTCCTAACATTAACCCTAAACCTAACCTTAACCCAAACCCTGACCCAAACCCTAACCCTAACCCTAACCCTAACCCTAATCCAAACCCTAAACCAAATCCTAACCCTAACCCTAACCTAACCCTAACCCAAACCCTAAACCTAACACTAACCCTAACCCTAACACTAACCCAAATGCTAACCCTTACCCAAACCCTAAACCTAAACCTAACCCTAAACCTAAACCAAAACCTAACCCTAACCCTATTCCTAACCCTAAACCTAACCCTAACCCTAACCCTAACACTAACCCTAAACCTAAACCTAACCCTAACCGTAATCCTAACCCTAACCCTAACCCAAAAACTAACCCTAACCCGAACCCTAACCCTAACCCTAATCCTAAAGCTAACCCTAACCCAAAACCTTAACCCAAACCCTATCCCTAACCCGAACCCTAACCCTAACTCAAACTCTAACCTTAACTCTAACCCTAACCCAAAGCCTAAACCTAACCCTAAACCAAACCGTAACCCAAACCCGAATCAAAACCCTAACCGGAACCCTAATCCTAACACTAACCCTAACGCTAACCCCAACCCCAAGCCTAACCTAACCCTAACCCTTATCCTAACCCTAAACCTAACCCAAAAAATAACACTAACCCTAAACCAAACCCTAACCCTAACCCTAACCATAACCCTTACTCAAACCCTAAACCTAAACCTAACCCTAATCTAATCCTAACCCTAACCCTAACGCAAAAACAAACCCTAACTCGAACCCTAACCCAATCCCTAATCCTAAACATAACCCTAACCCAAACCCTAACCCTAACCCTATTCGGAACCCTAACCCTAATCCTAACCTTAACCCAAACCCTAACCCATACCCTAACCCTAAACTTACCCCTAACTCAAACTCTAACCCTAACTCGAACCCTAACCATAACCCAAACACTAACCCAAACCCTAACAATAACCCTAACACTATTCCTAACACTAACCCTAACCCTAACCCTAACCCTAACCCTATTTCTAACCCTAACCCTAAACACTAACCCTAACCAATACCCTAAACATAACCTTCACGCTAACCCTAACCCTAACCGAAACACTAACCCTAACCCTAACCCTAACCCAAACCCTAACCCTAACACTAACCCTAACCCTAACACTAACCTAAATCCTAACATTAACATTAACCCAAACCAAAACCCTAAACCTAACTCTAATCCTAACCCTAACCCTAATCAAAACCCTAACATTAAACCTAACCCTAAGCCTAACCCAAAACCTAAACCTAACCCTAATCCTAACCCTAACCCTAACCCTAATCCTAACCCTAACCTTAACCCTAACCCTAAAACAAACCCAACCCCTAACCCTAACCCTAACCCTAATCCTAATTCTAACCCGAACCCAAACCATAACCCTAACCCAAACCCAAACCCTAACCCTAACCTTAACCCTAAACCAAACCCTAAACCTAAACCTAAATCTAACCCTAACCCTAACCCTAACCCTATTGCTAATCCTAACCCTAACCCTAACTTTAAACCAAATCGTAACCCAAACCCTAACCCTAAACCTAACCCTAACCCAAACGCTAACCCTCACCCTAACCCTAAGCCAATCCCTAATCTTAACCCTAATCCTAATCCTAACCCTAACGCTAACCCTAACCCAAATTCTAACCCTAACCCAACCCCTAAACCTAACACTCAACCTAACCCTAAGGCTATCCCAAACCCTAACCCTAACCCTAATTCTAATCCTAAACCAAACCCTAACCCTAACACTAACCCTAACCATAACCCTAACCCTAACCCTATCTCAAACACTAACCCTAACCCTAACCCAATCCCTAACCCTAAACCTAAACCTAACCCTTATCCTAACCCTAAACCTAACCCAAAAAATAACACTAACCCTAAACCAAGCGCTAACCCTAACCCTAACCCTAACCCCAACCCAAACCCTAACCCTTACCCAAACCCTAAACCTAAACCTAACCCTAATCCTAATCCTAACCCTAACCCTAACCCAAAAACTAACCCTAACTCGAACCCTAACCCAAACCCCAATCCTAACGATAACCCTAACCCAAACCCTAAACCTAACCCTAATCCTAACCCTAACCCTAAACCTAACCTTAACCCAAACCCTAACCCAAACCCTAACCCTAACCCTAACTCAAACTCTAATCCTAACCCTAACCCTAACCCTAACCTAACCCTAACTCAAACCCTAACCCTAACCCTAACCCAAACCCTAATCCTAACCCTAACCCTAACCCTAACCCTAACCCAAACCCAAACCCTAACCCTAACCCTAACCCTAACTCTAACACAAACCCTAATACTAACACTACCACTAACCCTAACACTAACCCAAACCCTAACCCTAACCCTAACTCTAATCCTAACCCTAACCCTAACCCTAACCCTAACCCTGACTCAAACCGTAACCCTAACCCTAACCCAAACCCTAACCCTAACCCTAACCCTAACCCTTATCCTAACCCTAAACCTAACCCAAAATATAACACTAACCCTAAACCAAACCCTAACCCTAATCCTAACCCTAACCCTAACCCAAACCCTAACCCTTACCCAAACTCTAAACCTAAACCTAACCCTAACACTAATCCTAACCCTAACCCTAACCCAAAAACTAACCCTAACCCGAACCCTAACCCAAACCCTAATCCTAACCCTAACCCAAACCCTAACCCTTACCCAAACCCTAAACCTAAACCTAACCCTAAACCTAATCCTAACCCTAACCAGAACCCAAAAACTAACCCTAACCCGAACCCTAACCCAAACCCTAATCCTAACTCTAACCCTAACCCAAACCCTAACCATAACCCTATTCCTAACCATAAACCTAAACCTAACCTTAACCCAAACCCTAAACCAAACCCTAACCCTAAAACCTAACCCAAACCCTATCCCGAACCCTAACCATAACCCTAAATCCAACTCTAACACTAACTCTAAACCTAACCCAAAACCTAAACCTAAACCTAATCCAAACCCTAACCCAAACCATAACCATAACCCTAACCTTAACCCTATTCCTAACACTAACCCTAACCCTAACCCTAACCCTAACCCTAACCCTAACCCAAACCATAACCCTAACCCTAACCCTAACCCAAACCCTAACCCTAACCCTAACCCTAACCCAAAAACTAACCCTAACTCTAACCCTAACCCAAACCCTAATCCTAACCCTAACCCTAACGCAAACCCTAACCCTAACCCTATTCCTAACATTAACCCTAAACCTAACCTTAACCCAAAACCTGACCCAAACCCTAACCCTAACCCCAACCCTAACCCTAAACCTAATCCAAACCCTAACCCAAATCCTAACCCTATCCCTAACCTAACCCTAACCCTAACCCTAACCCTAACTCAAACACTAACCCTAACCCTAAACCAAACCCTAACCCTAAACCTAACCCTAACCCTTATCCTAACCCTAAACCTAACCCAAAAAATATCACTAACCCTAAACCAAACCCTAACCCTAACCCTAACCCTAACTCTAATCCTAACCCTAACCCTAACCCTAACCCTAACCCTAACCCTAACTCAAACCCTAACCCTAACCCTTACCCAAACCCTAAACCAAAACCTAACCCTAACCCTAATCCTAACCCTAACCCTAACCCAAAAACTAACCCTAACCTGAACCCTAACGCAAACCCTAATCCTAACCCTAACCCTAACCCAAACCCTAACCCTAACCCTATTCCTAACCATAACCCTAAACCTAACCTTAACCCAAACCCTAACCCAAACGCTAACCCTAAACCCTAACCCAAACCCTATCCCGAACCCTAAACCTAACCCTAAATCCAACTCTAACACTAACTCTAAACCTAACCCAAAACCTAAACCTAAACCTAATCCAAACCCTAACCCAAACCCTAACAATAACCCTAACTCTAACCCTATTCCTAACACTAACCCTAACCCTAACCCTAACCTTACCTAACCCTATCCCTTATCCTAACCCTAAACCTAACCCAAAAAATAACACTAACCCTAAACCAAACCCTAACCTTAACCCTAACCCTAACCCTTACCCAAACCCTAAACCTAAACCTAAGCCTAATCTAATCCTAACCCTAACCCTAACGCAAAAACAAACCCTAACTCGAACCCTAACCCAAACCCTAATCCTAACCCTAACCCTAACCCAAACCCTAACCCTAACCCTATTCCTAACCCTAACCCTAAACCTAAACTTAACCCAAACCCTAACCCAAACCCTAACCCTAAACTTAACCCTAACTCAAACTCTAACCCTCACTCGAACCCTAACCCTAATCCAAACACTAACACAAACCCTAACAATAACCCTAACACTATTCCTAACACTAACCCGAACCCTAACCCTAACCCTAACCCTAACCATATTACTAACCTTAACCATAAACCCTAACCCTATCCAATACCCTAAACATAACCTTCACGCTAACCCTAACCCTAACCGAAACCCTAACCCTAATCCTAACCCTAACCCAAACCCTAACCCTAACTCTAACCCTAACCCTAACACTAACCTAAATCCTAACCCTAACATTAACCCAAACCAAAACCCTAAACCTAACTCTAATCCTAACCCTAACCCTAATCAAAACCCTAACTTTAAAACTAACCCTAACCCTAATCCAAAACCTAAACCTAACCCTAATCCTAACTCTAACCCTAACCCTAATCCTAACCCTAACCCTAACCCTAACCCTAACACAAACCCAACCCCTAACACTAACCCTAACCCTAATCCTAATTCTAACCCGAACCCAAACCCTAACCCTAACCCTAAACCTAACCAAAAACCTAACCCTAACCCTAACCCTAACCCTAACCCAAACCCAACCCCTAACCCTAACCCTACCCCTAACCCTAACCCAAACCGTACCACTAACACTAACACTAACCCTAACACTAACCCAAACCCTAACCCTAACCGTAACTCTAATCCTAACCATAACCCTAACGCTAACCCTAACCCTAACTCAAACCCTAACCCTAACCCTAACCCAAACCCTAAACCAAACCCTAACCCTAAAACCTAACCCAAACCCTATCCCGAACCCTAACCATAACCCTAAATCCAACTCTAACACTAACTCTAAACCTAACCCAAAACCTAAACCTAAACCTAATCCAAACCCTAACCCAAACCCTAACCCTAACCCTAACCCTAACCCTAACCCTAACCCTAACCTAACCCTATCCCTTATCCTAACCCTAAACCTAACGCAAAAAATAACACTAACCCTAAACCAAACCCTAACCTTAACCCTAACCCTAACCCTTACCCAAACCCGAACCCTAATCCTAACCCTAATCTACTCCTAACGCTAACCCTAACGCAAAAACAAACCCTAACTCGAACCCTAACCCAAATCCTAATCCTAACCCTAACCCTAACCCAAACCCTAACCCTAACCCTATTCCTAACCCTAACCCTAAACCTAACCTTAACCCAAACCCTAACCGACACCCTAACCCTAAACTTAACCCTAACTCAAACTCTAACCCTAACTCGAACCCTAACCCTAATCCAAACACTAACCCAAACCCTAACAATAACCCTAACACTATTCCTAACACTAACCCGAACCCTAACCCTAACCCTAACCCTAACCCTATTCCTAACCCTAACCCTAAACCCTAACCCTAACCAATACCCTAAACATAACCTTCACGCTAACCCTAACCCTAACCGAAACCATAACCCTAACCCTAACCCTAACCCAAACCCTAACCCTAACACTAACCCTAACCCTAACACTAACCTAAATCCTAACCCTAACATTAACCCAAACCAAAACCCTAAACCTAACTCTAATCATAACCCTAACCCTAATCAAAACCCTAACTTTAAAACTAACCCTAACCCTAATCCAAAACCTAAACCTCACCCTAATCCTAACTCTAACCCTAACCCTAATCCTAACCCTAACCGTAACACAAACCCAACCCCTAACACTAACCCTAACCCTAATCCTAATTCTAACCCGAACCCAAACCATAACCCTAACCCTAAACCTAACCCAAAACCTAAACCTAACACTAACCCTAACCCTAAACCAAACCCTAACTCTAACCCTAAACCTAACCCTAACCCTAATCCTAACCCTATCCCTAACCCTAACACTAACCCTAACCCAAAACCACACCGTAACCACAAACCTAACTCAAACCCTAACCTTAAACCTAACCCAAACCCAAACCCTAACCTTAACCCTAAACCAAACCCTAAACCTAAACCAAAACCTAACCATAACCCCAACCCTAACCCTATTGCTAATCCTAACCCTAACCCTAACTTTAAACCAAATCGTAACCCAAACTCTAACCCTAAACCTAACCCTAACCCAAACTCTAACCCTCACCCTAACCCTAAGCCAATCCCTAATCTTAACCCTAATCCTAATCCTAACCCTAACGCTAACCCTAACCCAAATTCTAACCCTAACCCAAACCCTAAACCTAACACTCAACCTAACCCTAAGCCTATCCCAAACCCTAACCCTAAGCCTAATTCTAATCCTAACCCAAACCCTAACCCTAACACTAACCCTAACCATAACCCTAACCCTAACCCTATCTCAAACACTAACCCTAACCCTAACCCAATCCCTAACCCTAAACCTAACCCTAAACCTTAACCTCGCCCTAAACCTATCCCAAAAAATAACACTATCCCTGTACCAAACACTAACCCTAACCCTAACCCTAACGCCAACCCAAACCCTAACCCTTACCCAAACCCTAAACCTAAACCTAACCCTAATCCTAATCCTAACCCTAACCCTAACCCAAAAACTAACCCAAACTCGAACCCTAACCCAAACCCTAATCCTAACGCTAACCCTAACCCAAACCCTAACCCTAACCCAAACCCTAACCCTAACCCTAACTCAAACTCTAACCCTAACTCGAACCCTAACCCTAACCCAAACACTAACCCAAACCCTAACAATAACCCTTACCCTAACCGTATTCCTAACACTAACCTTAACCCTAACCCTAACCCTAACCCTAACCCTATTCCTAACACTAACCCTAAACCCTAACCCTAACCAGTACCCTAAACATAACTTTCACGCTAACCCTAACCCTAACCCAAACCCTAACCCTAACCCTAAACCTAACCAAAAACCTAACCCTAACCCTAACCCTAATCCTAACCCAAACCCAAACCCTATCCCTAACCCTAACTCTAACCCAAACCCTAACACTAACCCTAACACTAACCCAAACCCTAACCCTAACCCTAACTCTAATCCTTACCCTAACCCTAACCCTAACCCTAACCCTAACTCAAACCCTAACCCTAACCCTAAACCAAACCCTAACCCTAACCCTAACCCTAACCCTTATCCTAACCCTAAACCTAACCCAAAATATAACAATAACCCTAAACCAAACCCTAAACCTAATCCTAACCCTAACCCTAACCCAAACCCTAACCCTTACCCAAACTCTAAACCTAAACCTAACCCTAACACTAATCCTAACCCTAACCCTAACCCAAAAACTAACCCTAACCCAAACCCTAACCCAAACCCTAATCCTAACCCTAAACCAACCCCTAACCCTTACCCAAACCCTAAACCTAAACCTAACCCTAACCCTAATCCTAACCCTTACCAGAACCCAAAAACTAACCCTAACCCGAACCCTAACCCAAACCCTAATCCTAACGCTAACCCTAACCCAAATCCTAACCATAACCCTATTCCTAACCATAACCCTAAACCTAACCTTAACCCAAACCCTAACGCAAACCCTAACCCTAAAACCTAACTCAAACCCTATCCCGAACCCTCACCCTAACCCTAGCCCTAACCCTAAACCTAACCAAAAACCTAACCCTAACCCTAACCCTAACCCTAACCCAAACCCAAACCCTAACCCTAACCCTAACCCTAACCCTAACCCAAACCCTAACACGAACACTAACACTAACCCTAACACTAACCCAAACCCTAACCCTAACCCTAACTCTAATCCTAACCCTAAGCCTAACCCTAACCCTAACCCTAACTCAAACCCTAACCCTAACCCTAACCCAAACCCTAACCCTAAACCTAACCCTAACCCTTATCCTAACCCTAAACCTAACCCAAAATATAAAACTATCCCTAAACCAAACCCTAACCCTCATCCTAACCCTAACCCTAAGCCAAACCCTAACCCTTACCCAAACTCTAAACCTAAACCTAACCCTAACACTAATCCTAACCCTAACCCTAACCCAAAAACTAACCCTAACCCGAACCCTAACCCAAACCCTAATCCTAACCCTAACCCAAACCCTAACCCTTACCCAAACCCTAAACCTAAACCTAACCCTAACCCTAATCCTAACCCCAACCAGAACCCAAAAACTAACCCTAACCCGAACCCTAACCCAAACCCTAATCCTAACGCTAACCCTAACCCAAACCCTAACCATAACCCTATTCCTAACCATAACCCTAAACCTAACCTTAACCCAAACCCTAACCCAAACCCTAACCCTAAAACCTAACCCAAACCCTATCCCGAACCCTAAACCTAACCCTAAATCCAACTCTAACACTAACTCTAAACCTAACCCAAAACCTAAACCTAAACCTAATCCAAACCCTAACCCAAACCATAACAATAACCCTAACCTTAACCCTATTCCTAACCCTAACCCTAACCCTAACCCTAACCCTAACCCTAACCCTAACCCTAACCCTAACCCTAACCCTAACTCAAACACTAACCCTAACCCTAAACCAAACCCTAACCCTAAACCTAACCCTAACCCTTATCCTAACCCTAAACCTAACCCAAAAAATATCACTAACCCTAAACCAAACCCTAACCCTAACCCTAACCCTAACCCTAACCCTTACCCAAACCCTAAACCTAAACCTAACCCTAACCCTAATCCTAACCCTAACCCTAACCCAAAAACTAACCCTAACCTGAACCCTAACGCAAACCCTAATCCTAAACCTAACCCTAACCCAAACCCTAACCCTAACCCTATTCCTAACCATAACCCTAAACCTAACCTTAACCCAAACCCTAACCCAAACCCTAACCATAAACCCTAACCCAAACCCTATGCCTAACTCGAAACCTAACCCTAACTCAAACTCTAACCTTAACTCTAACCCTAACCTAAAACCTAAACCTAACCCTAATCCAAACCCTAACCCAAACCCTAACAATAACCCTAACCCTAACCCTATTCCTAACACTAACCCTAACCCTAACCCTAACCCTAACCTTACCCTATCCCTTATCCTAACCCTAAACCTAACCCAAAAAATAACACTAACCCTAAACCAAACCCTAACCTTAACCCTAACCCTAACCCTTACCCAAACCCTAAACCTAAACCTAACCCTAATCTAATCCTAACCCTAACCCTGACGCAAAAACAAACCCTAACTCGAACCCTAACCCAAACCCTAATCCTAACCCTAACCCTAACCCAAACCCTAACCCTAAAACTATTCCTAACCCTAACCCTAAACCTAAACTTAACCCAAACCCTAACCCACACCCTAACCCTAAACTTAACCCTAACTCAAACTCTAACCCTAACTCGAACCCTAACCCTAATCCAAACACTAACCCAAACACTAACAATAACCCTAACACTATTCCTAACCCTAACCCTAACCCTAACCCTAACCCTAACCCTAACCCTAACCCTAACCAATACCCTAAACGTAACCTTCACGCTAACCCTAACCCTAACCGAAACCCTAACCCTAACCCTAACCCTAACCCAAATCCTAACCCTAACACTAACCCTAACCGTAACACTAACCTAAATCCTAACACTAACATTAACCCAAACCAAAACCCTAAACCTAACTCTAATCCTAACCCTAACCCTAATCAAAACCCTAACTTTAAAACTAACCCTAACCCTAATCCAAAACCTAAACCTAACCCTAATCCTAACTCTAACCGTAACCCTAATCCTAACCCTAACCCTAACCCTAACCCTAACACAAACCCAACCCCTAACACTAACCCTAACCCTAATCCTAACCCTAACCCTAACCCAAACCCTAACCCTAACCCTAACCCTAACCCTAACCCTAACCCTTATCCTAACCCTAAACCTAAACCAAAATATAACACTAACCCTAAACCAAACCCTAACCCTAATCCTAACCCTAACCCTAACCCAAACCTTAACCCTTACCCAAACTCTAAACCTAAACCTAAACCTAACACTAATCCTAACCCTAACCCTAACCCAAAAACTAACCCTAACCCGAACCCTAACCCCAACCCTAATCCTAATCCTAACAAAAACCCAAACCCTTACCCAAACCCTAAACCTAAACCTAACCCTAACCCTAATCCTAACCCTAACCAGAACCCAAAAACTAACCTAACCCGATCCCTAACCCAAAACCTAATCCTAACGCTAACCCTAACCCAAACCCTAACCATAACCCTATTCCTAACCATAACCCTAAACCTAACCTTAACCCAAACCCTAACCCAAACCCTAACCCTAAAACCTAACCCAAACCCTATCCCGAACCCTAACCCTAACCCTATATCCAACTCTAACACTAACTCTAAACCTAACCCAAAACCTAAACCTAAACCTAATCCAAACCCTAACCCAAACCATAAAAATAACCCTAACCTTAACCCTATTCCTAACACTAACCCTAACCCTAACCCTAAGCCTAACCCTAACCCTAACCCTAACCCTAACCCAAACCCTAACCCTAACCCTATCCCTAACCCTAACCCAAACCCTAACCCTAACCCAAAAACTAACCCTAACTCGAACCCTAACCCAAACCCTAATCCTAACCCTAACCCTAACGCAAACCCTAACCGTAACCCTATTCCTAACATTAACCCTAAACCTAACCTTAACCCAAAAGCTGACCCAAACCCTAACCCTAACCCTAACCTTAACCCTAAACCAAACCCTAAACCTAAACCTAAACCTAACCCTAACCTTAACACTAACCCTATTGCTAATCCTAACCCTAACTTTAAACCAAATCGTAACCCAAACCCTAATACTAAACCTAACCCTAACCCAAACGCTAACCCTCACCCTAACCCTAAGCCAATCCCTAATCTTAACCCTAATCCTAATCCTAACCCTAATGCTAACCCTAACCCAAATTCTAACCCTAACCCAAACCCTAAACCTAACACTCAACCTAACCCTAAGCCTATCCCAAACCCTAACCCTAATCCTAATTCTAATCCTAAACCAAACCCTAACCCTAACACTAACCCTAACCATAACCCTAACCCTAACCCTATCTCAAACACTAACCCTAACCCTAACCCAATCCCTAACCCTAAACCTAACCCTAACCCTTATCCTAACCCTAAACCTAACCCAAAAAATAACACTAACCCTAAACCAAACACTAACCCTAACCCTAACCCTAACCCCAACCCAAACCCTAACCCTTACCCAAACCCTAAACCTAAACCTAACCCTAATCCTAATCCTAACCCTAACCCTAACCCAAAAACTAACCCTAACTCGAACCCTAACCCAAACCCTAATCCTAAAGCTAACCCTAACCCAAACCCTAAACCTAACCCTACTCCTAAACCTAACCCTAAACCTAACCTTAACCCAAACCCTAACCCAAACCCTAACCCTAACCCTAACTCAAGCTCTAACCCTAACTCGAACCCTAACCCTAACTCAAACACTAACCCAAACCCTAACAATAACCCTAACCCTAACCGTATTCCTAACACTAACCTTAACCCTAACCCTCACCCTAACCCTAACCCTATTCCAAACACTAACCCTAAACCCTAACCCTAACCAGTACCCTAAACATAACCTTCACGCTAACCCTAACCCTAACCCAAACCCTAACCCTAACCCTAAACCTAACCAAAAACCTAACCCTAACCCTAACCCTAACCCTAACCCAAACCCAAACTCTAACCCTAACCCTAACCCTAACCCTAACCCTAACCCAAACCCTAACACTAACACTAACACTAACCCTAACACTAACCCAAACCCTAACCCTAACCCTAACTCTAATCCTAACCCTAACCCTAACCCTAACTCAAACCCTAACCCTAACCCTAACGCAAACCCTAACCCTAACCCTAACCCTAACCCTTATCCTAACCCTAAACC
>CM069542.1:77500-85000 GCA_035773235.1 Eospalax fontanierii
TAACCCTATTCCTAATCCTAACCCTAAACCTAACCTTAACCCAAACCCTAACCGAAACCCTAACCCTAAACTTAACCCTAACTCAAACTCTAACCCTAATTCGAACCCTAACCCTAACCCAAACACTAACCCAAACCCTAACAATAACCCTAACCCTAACCCTATACCTAACACTAACCCTATCCCTAACCCTAAACCTATTCGTAATCCTAACCCTAAACCCTAACCCTAACCAATACCCTAAACATAACGTTCACGCTAAACCTAACGCTAACCCTAACCCTAACCTTAACCCTAACCCAAACCCTAACCCGAAACCTAACCCTAACTCAAAACCTAACCCTAACCCTAACCCTAAACCAAACCCTAACCCTAAACCTAACCCTAATCCATACCCTAACCCTAAACCTAACCCAAAAAATAACACTAACCCTAAACCAAACCCTAACCCAAACCCTAACCCTAACCATTACCCAAACCCTAAACCTAAACCTAACCCTAATCTAATCCTAACCCTAACCCTAACCCAAAAACTAACCCTAACTCGAACCCTAACCCAAACCCTAATCCTAACCCTAACCCAAACCCTAACACTAACCCTATTCCTAATCCTAACCCTAAACCTAACCTTAACCCAAACCCTAACCGAAACCCTAACCCTAAACTTAACCCTAACTCAAACTCTAACCCTAATTCGAACCCTAACCCTAACCCAAACACTAACCCAAACCCTAACAATAACCCTAACCCTAACCCTATACCTAACACTAACCCTATCCCTAACCCTAAACCTATTCGTAATCCTAACCCTAAACCCTAACCCTAACCAATACCCTAAACATAACGTTCACGCTAAACCTAACGCTAACCCTAACCCTAACCCTAACCCAAACCCTAACCCTAAACCTAACCCTAACCCATACCCTAACCCTAAACCTAACACAAAAAATAACACTAACCCTAAACCAAACCCTAACCCTAACCCTAACCCTAATCCTAACCCTAACCCTAACCCAAAAACTAACCCTAACCCTAACCCAAACCCTAACCCTTACACTAATCCTAATCCTAACCCTTACGCTTACCCTAACTCAAACCCTAACCCTAACCCAAACCCTAACCCTAACACTAACCATAACCCTAATCCTAAACCTAACACTAACCCTAACCCTAACCCTAACCCTAACCCAAACCCTAACCCTTACCCAAACCGTAAACCTAAACCTAACCCTAACCCTAATCCTAACCTTAACACTAACCCAAAAACCAACCCTAACTCGAACCCTAACCCAAAACCTAATCCTAACCCGAACGCTAACCCAAACCGTAACCCTAACCCTATTCCTAACCCTAACCCTAAACCTAACCTTAACCCAAACCCTAACCCATACCCTAACCCTAACCCTAAACCTAACTCAAACTCTAACCCTAACTCGAACTCTAACCCTAACCCAAACACTAACCCATACCCTAACAATAACCCTAACCCTATTCCTAACACTAACCCTAACCCTAAACCTAACCCTATTCCTAACCCTAACCCTAAACCTTAACCCTAACCAATACCCTAAACATAACCTTCACGCTAACCCTAACCCTAATCCAAACCTTAACCCTAACCCTAAACCTAACCAAAAACCTAAACCTAACCCTAACCCTAACCCTAACCCTAACCCAAACCCAAACCCTAACACTAACCCTAACCCTAACACTAACCCAAATCCTAACCCTAACATTAACCCAAACCCAAACCATAAACCTAACTCTAATCCTAACCCTAACCCTAATCAAAACCCTAACATTAAACCTAACCCTAAACCTAACCAAAACCTAAACCTAACCGTAATCCTAACACTAACCCTAACCCTAATCCTAACCCTAACCCTAACCCTCACACAAACCCATCCCCTAACCCTAAACCTAACCCTAACAAAAACCCTAACCCTAAACCTAACCCTAACTCAAACCCTAACCCTAACCCTAACCATAACCCAAACCCTAACCCTAAATCTAACACTAACCCTAATCCTAACCCTAACCCTAACCCAAAAACTAACACTGAAGATATCCCAAACCCTAACCCTAACCCTAACGCTAACCCTAACCCAAACCCTAACACTAACACTAACACTAACCCTAACACGAAACCAAACCCTAACCCTAACCCTAAACCAAACCAGAACCCTAACCCTAACTCTAATCCTAACCCGAACCCTAACCCTAAACCTAACCGTAACCCTAACCCTAACTCAAACCCTAACCCTAACACTAACCCAAACCCTAACCCTAAACCTAACCCTAAACCTTTTTCTAACCATAAACATAACCCAAAAAATAACACTAACCCTAAACCAAACCCTAACCCTAACCCTAACCCTAACCCTAACCCAAACCCTAACCCTTACCCAAACCCTAAACCTAAACCTAACCCTAACCCTAATCCCAACCCTAAACCTAACCCAAAAACTAACCCTAAACCGAATCCTAACCCAAACCCTAATCCTAACACTTACCCTAACCCAATCCCTAACCCTAACCCTATTCCTAACCATAATCCTAAACCTAACCTTAACCTAAACCCTAACCCAAACCCTAACCCTAAACCCTAACCCAAACCCTATCCCTAACCCTAACCCTAACCCTAACTCAAACTCTAACCCTAACTCTAACCCTAACCCAAAACCTAAACCTAACCCTAATCGAAACCCTAACCCAAACCCTAAAAATAACCCTAACCCTATTCCTAACACTAACCCTAACCCTAACGCTAACCCTAACCCTATTCCTAACCCTAACCCTAAACCCTAACCCTAACCAATACCCTAAACATAACCCTCACCCTAACCCTAACCCTAACCCAAACCCTAACCCTAACGCTAACCCTAACCCAAACCCTAACCCTAACCCTAAACCTAACCCAAAAATTAACGCTAACTCGAACCCTAACCCAAACCCTCATCCTAACCCTAAACCTAACCCTAACCCAAACCCTAACCCTAACCCTATTCCTAACATTAACCCTAAACCTAACCTTAACCCAAACCCTAACCCAAACCCTAATCCTAACCCTAACCCTAACCCTAACCCAAACCCTAACCCAAATCCTAACCCTAACCCTAACCCTAACCCTAACCCTAACTCAAACACTAACCCTAACCCTAACCCAAACCCTAACCCTAAACCTAACCCAAAAAATAACACTAACCCTAAACCAAACCCTAACCCTAACACTAACCCTTACCCAAACCCTAAACCTAAACCTAACCCTAATCTAATCCTAACCTTAACCCTAACCCAAAAACAAACCCTAACTCGAACCCTAACCCAAACCCTAATCCTAAACCTAACCCTAACCCAAACCCAAACCCTAACACTATTCCTAACCCTAACCCTAAACCTAACCTTAACCCAAACCCTAACGCACATCCTAACCCTGAACTTAACCCTAACTCAAACTCTATCCCTAACTTGAACCCTAACCCTAACCCAAAAACAAACCCTAACTGAAACCCTAACCCAAACCCTAATCCTAACCCTAATCCTAACCCTAACCCGAACCCAAAAACTAACCCTAACCCGAACCCTAACCCAAACCCTAATCCTAACCCTAACCCTAACCCAAACCCTAACCATAACCCTATTACTAACCATAACCCTAAACCTAACCTTAACCCAAACCCTAACCGAAATCCTAACCCTAAACTTAACCCTAACTCAAACTCTAACCCTAATTCGAACCCTAACCCTAACCCAAACAATAACGCAAACCCTAACAATAACCCTAACCCTAACCCTATACCTAACACTAACCCTAACTCTAACCCTAACCCTAAACCTATTCCTAACCCTAACCCTAAACCCTAACCCTAATCAATACCCTAAACATAAACTTCACGCTAAACCAAACCCTAACCCAAACCCTAACCCTAACCCTAAACCTAACCAAAAACCTAAAACTAACCCTAACCCTATTCCTAACATTAACCCTAAACCTAACCTTAACCCAAACCCTGACTCAAACCCTAACCCTAACCCTAACCCTAACCCTAACCCTAATCCAAACCCTAACCCAAATCCTAACCCTAACCCTAACCTAACCCTAACCCAAACCCTAACCCTAACACTAACCCTAACCCTAACACTAACCCAAATCCTAACCCTAACATTAACCCAAACCAAAACCCTAAACCCAACTCTAATCCTAACCCTAACCCTAATCAAAACCCTAACCCAAACCCAAAAACTAACCCTAACAATAACCCAAACCCTAACCCTAACCCTAAACCTAACCCTAACCCTAACCCTAACTCAAACCCTAACCCTAACACTAAACCAAAACCTAACCCTAAACCTAACCCTAACCCTTATCCTCACCCTAAACCTAACCCAAAAAATAACACTAACCCTAAACCAAACCCTAACCCTAACCCTAACCCAAACCCTAACCCTTACCCAAACCCTAAACCTAAACCTAAACCTAACCCTAATCCTAACCCTAAGCCTAACCGAAAAACTAACCCTAACCCGAAACCTAACCCAAACCCTAATCCTAACCCTAACCCTAACCCTATTCCTAACCATAACCCTAAACCTAACCTTAACCCAAACACTAACACAAACCCTAACCCTAAACCCTAACCCAAACCCTATCCCTAATCCTAACCCTAACCCTAACTCAAACTCTAACCCTAACTCAAAACCTAAACCTAACCCTAATCCAAACCCTAACCCAAACCCTAACAATAACCCTAACCCTAACCATATTCCTAACACTAACCCTAACCCTAACCCTAATCCTTTTCCTAACCCTATCCCTAAACCCTTACCCTAACCAATACCCTAAACGTAACCCTCACGCTAACCCTAACCCTAACAAAAACCCTAACCCTAACCCTAACCCTAACCCAAACCCTAACCCTAACCCTAACCCTAACCCTAACCCAAACCAAAACCCTAACCCTAACTCTAATCCTAACCCTAACCCTAATCAAAACCCTAACATTAACCCTAACCATAACCCTAACCCTATTTCTAACCTTAACCCTAAACCTAACCTTAACCCAAAACCTAACTGTAAATCTAACCCAAACCCTAACCCTAACTCAAACCCTAACCCTAAGACAAACCCTAAACCTAACACTAACCTTAACCCTAATCCTAAACGTAACACTAACCCTAACCCAAACCCTAACCCTAACACTAACACTTACCCTAAGACAAACCAAAACCTAACCCTAAACCTAACCGAAACCAAAAGCCTAACACTAACTCTAATCCTAACCCTAACCCTAATCCTAACCCTCACCCTAACCCTAACCCTAACACTAACCCAAACCCTAAACCTAACCCTAATCCTAACTTCTACCCTAACCAGAATCGTAACCCTAAACCTAACCCTAACCCATACCCAACCCCTAACTCTAACCCTAACACTAACCGAAACACTAACTCAAACCCTAACCGTAACCCTAACCCAAACCCTAACCCTAAACCTAACCCTAACGCTTTTCTGAACCCTAACACAAACCCTAACAATAATCCTAACCCTAACCCTATTCCTAAACCTAACCCTAAACCTAATCCTAACCCTAACCCTAACCCAAAAACTAACCCTAACCCTAAACCTAACCCTCTTCCTAACCGTAACCCTAAACCCTAACCCTAACCAATACCCTAAACATAACCTTCATCCTAACCCTAACCCTAACCCAAACCCTAACCCTAACCCTAAACCTAACCAAAAACGTAAACATAACCCTAACCCTAACCCTAACCCAAACCCAAATCCTAACCCTAACATTAACCCAAACCTAAACCCTAAACCTAACTCTAATCCTAACCCTAACCCTAATCAAAACCCTAACATTAAACCTAAACCTAAACCTAACCCAAAACCTAAACCTAACCGTAATCCTAACCCTAACCCTAAACCTATTCCTAACCCTAACCCTAACCTTAACACAAACCCATCCTTTAACCCTAACCCTAACCCAAACCCTAACCCTAAACCTAACAATAACTCAAACCCTAACCCTAACTCTAATCCTAACCCAAACCCTAACCCTAAACCTAACCCTAACCCATACCCTAACCCTATACCTAACCCAAAAAATAACACTAACCCTAAACCAAACCCTAACCCTAATCAAAACCCTAACCCTTACCCAAACCCTAAACCCAAACCTAAACCTAATCTAATCCTAACCCTAATCCTAACCCAAAAACTAACCCTAACTCGAACCCTAACCCAAAATCTAATCCTAACCCTAACCCAAACCCTAACCCTAACCCTATTCCTAATCCTAACCCTAAATCTAACCTTAATCCAACCCTAACCGAAACCTTAACCCTAAACTTAACCCTCACTCAAACTCTAACCCTAATTCGAACCCTAACCCTAACCCAAACACTAACCCAAACCCTAACAATAACCCTAACCCTAACCCTATACCTAACACTAACCCTAACTCTAACCCTAAACCTATTCGTAACCCTAACCCTAAACCCTAACCCTAACCAATAACCTAAACATAAACTTCACGCTAAACCTAACCCTAACCCAAACCCTAACCCTAACCCTAAACCTAACCAAAAACCTAAACCTAACCCAAACCCTATTCCTAATATTAACCCTAAACCTAACCTTAACCCAAACCCTGACCCAAACCCTAACCCTAACCCTAACCCTAACCCTAACCCTAATCCAAACCCTAACCCAAATCCTAACCCTAACCCTAACCTAACCCTAACCCAAACCCTAACCCTAACACTAACCCTAACCCTAACACTAGCCCAAAGGCTAACCCTTACCCAAACCCTAAACCTAAACCTAACCCTAAACCTAAACCAAACCCTCACCCTTACCCAAACCCTAAACCTAAACCTAACCCTAACCGTAATCCTAACCCTAACCCTAACCCAAAAACTAACCCTAACTCGAACCCTAACCCTAACCCTAATCCTAACGCTAACCCTAACCCAAAACCTAACCCTAACCCCGTTCTTAACCATAACCCTAAACCTAACCTTAACCCAAACCCTAACTCAAACCCTAACCCTAAACCTTACCCCAAACCCTATCCCTAACCCGAACCCTAACCCTAACTCAAACTCTAACCTTAACTCTAACCCTAACCCAAAACCTAAACCTAACCCTAATCCAAACCCTAACCCAAACCCTAACAATAACCGTAACACTAACCCTATTCCTAACACTAACCCTAACCCTAACCCTAACCCTAACCCTAACCTAACCCTAACCCTTATCCTAACCCTAAACCTAACCCAAAAAATAACACTAACCCTAAACCAAACCCTTACCCTAACCCTAAACCTAACCCTTACCCAATCCCTAAACCTAAACCTAACCCTAATCTAATCCTAACCCTAACCCTAACGCAAAAACAAACCCTAACTCGAACCCTAACCCAAACCCTAATCCTAAACCTAACCCTAACCCAAACCCTAACCCTAACCCTATTCCTAACCCTAACCCTAAAC
>CM069542.1:90000-105000 GCA_035773235.1 Eospalax fontanierii
ATTCGTAACCCTAACCCTAAACACTAACCCTAACCAATACCCTAAACATAACGTTCACGCTAAACCTAACCCTAACCCAAACCCTAACCCTAACCCTAACCCTAAACCTAACCAAAAAGCTAAACCTAACCCAAACCCTATTCCTAACATTAACCCTAAACCTAACCTTAACCCAAACCCTGACCCAAAACCTAACCCTAACCCTAATCCAAACCCTAACCCAAATCCTAACCCTAACCCTAACCTAACCCTAACCCAAACCCTAACCCTAACACTAACCCTAGCCCTAACACTAACCCAAATCCTAACCCTTACCCAATCCCTAAACCTAAACCTAACCCTAAACCTAAACCAAACCCTAACCCTTACCTAAACCCTAAACCTAAACCTAACCCTAACCCAAACCCTAACCCTAAACCTAAACCTAACCAAAAACGTAAACATAACCCTAACCCTAACCCTAACCCAAACCCAAATCCTAACCCTATTCCTAACCATAACCCTAAACCTAACCTTAACCCAAACCCTAACCCAAACCCTAACCCTAAACCTTAACCAAAACCCTATCCCTAACCCGAACCCTAACCTTAACAAAAACTCTAACCTTAACTCTAACCCTAACCCAAAACCTAAACCTAACCCTAATCCAAACCCTAACCCAATCCCTAACAATAACCCTAACCCTAACCCTATTCCTAACACTAACCCTAACCCTAACCCTAACCCTAACCCTAACCTAATCCTTACCCCTATCCTAACCCCAAACGTAACCCAAAAAATAACACCAACCCTAAACCAAACCCTAACCCTAACCCTAACCCTAACCCTTACCCAAACCCTAAACCTAAACCTAACCCTAATCTAATCCTAACCCTAACCCTAACGCAAAAACAAACCCTAACTCGAACCCTAACCCAAAACCTAATCCTAAACCTAACCCTAACCCAAACCCTAACCCTAACCCTATTCCTAACACTAACCCTAAACCTAACCTTAACCTAAACCCTAACCCACACCCTACCCTAAACTTAACCCTAACTCAAACTCTAACCTAACTCGAACCCTAACCCTAACCCAAACACGAACCCAAACCCTAACAATAACCCTAACACTATTCCTAACACTAACCCTAACCCTAACCCTAACCCTAACCCTAAACCTATTTCTAACCCTAACCCTAAACCCTAACCCTAACCAATACCCTAAACATAACCTTCACGCTAACCCTAACCCTAACCGAAACCCTAACCCTAACCCTAACCCTAACCCAAACCCTAACCCTAACACTAACCCTAACCCTAACACTAACCTAAATCCTAACCCTAACATTAACCCAAAACCAAAACCCTAAACCTAACTCTAATCGTAACCCTAACCCTAATCAAAACCCTAACATTAAACCTAACCCTAACCCGAACCCTAAGCCTAACCCAAAACCTAAACCTAACCCTAATCCTAACCCTAACCCTAACCCTAATCCTAACCCTAACCCTAACCCTAACCCTAACACAAACCCATCCCCTAACCCTAACCCTAACCCTAATCTTAATTCTAACCCGAACCCAAACCATAACCCTAACCCTAAACCTAACCCAAAACCTAAACCTAACACTAACCGTAACCCTAAACCAAACCCTAACTCTAACCCTAAACCTAACCCTAACTCTAATCCTAACCCTATCCCTAACCCTAACACTAACCCTAACCCAAAACCACACCGTAACCACAAACCTAACTCAAACCCTAACCTTAAACCTAACCCAAACCCAAACCCTAACCCTAACCTTAACCCTAAACCAAACCCTAAACCTAAACCTAAACCTAACCCTAACCCTAACCCTAACCCTATTGCTAATCCTAACCCTAACCCTAAATTTAAACCAAATCCTTACCCAAACCCTAACCCTAAACCTAACCCTAACCCAAACGCTAACCCTCACCCTAACCCTAAGCCAATCCCTAATCTTAACCCTATTCCTAATCCTAACCCTAACGCTATCCCTAACCCAAATTCTAACCCTAACCCAAACCCTAAACCTAACACTCAACCTAACCCTAAGCCTATCCCAAACACTAACCCTAAGCCTAATTCTAATCCTAACCCAAACCCTAACCCTAACACTAACCCTAACCATAACCCTAACCCTAACCCTTACCCAAACCCTAAACCTAAACCTAACCCTAATCTAATCTTAACCCTAACCCTAACCCAAAAATTAACCCTAACTCGAACCCTAACCCAAACTCTAATCCTAACCCTAACCCAAACCCTAACCCTAACCCTATTCCTAATCCTAACCCTAAACCTAACCTTAACCGAAACCCTAACCGAAACCCTAACCCTAAACTTAACCCTAACTCAAACTCTAACCCTAATTCGAACCCTAACCATAACCCAAACACTAACCCAAACCCTAACAATAACCCTAACCCTAACCCTATACCTAACACTAACCCTAACCCTAACCATAAACCTAAACCTATTCCTAACCCTAACCCTAAACCCTAACCCTAACCAATACCCTAAACATAAACTTCACGCTAAACCTAACCCTAACCCAAACCCTAACCCTAACCCTAAACCTAACCAAAAACCTAAAACTAACCCTAACCCTATTCCTAACATTAACCCTAAACCTAACCTTAACCGAAACCCTGACCCAAACCCTAACTCTAACCCTAACCCTAACCCTAACCCTAATCCAAACCGTAACCCAAATCCTAACCCTAACCCTAACCTAACCCTAACCCAAACCATAACCCTAACACTAACCCTAACCCTAACACCAACCCAAATCAAACCCTAACATTAACCCAAACCAAAACCCTAAACCTAACTCTAATCCTAACCCTAACCCTAATCAAAATCCTAACATTAAACCTAACCCTAACCCTAACCCAAAACCTAAACCTAACCCTAATCCTAACCCTAACCTTAACCCTAATCCTAACCCTATCTCTAACCCTAACACAAAGCCAATCCCTAACCCTAACCCTAACCCTAACCCAAACCCTAACCCTAAACCTAACCCTAACTCAAACCCTAACCCTAACCCTAACCCAAAACCTAAACCTAACCCTAATCCTAACCCTAACCCTAACCCTAATCCTAACCCTAACTCTAACTTTAACACAAAGCCAACCCCTAACCCTAACCCTAACCCTAACCCAAACCCTAACCCTAAACCTAACCCTAACTCAAACCCTAATCCTAATCCTAACCCTAACCCTAACCCAAACCCTAACCCTAAACCTAACCCTAACCCTTACCCTCACCCTAAACCTAACCCAAAAAATAACACTAACCCTAAACCAAACCCTAACCCTAACCCTAACCCTAACCCTAACCCAAACCCTAACCCTTACCCAAGCCCTAAACCTAAACCTAAACCTAACCCTAATCCTAAACCTAAGCCTAACCGAAAAACTAACACTAACCCGAACCCTAACCCAAACCCTAATCCTAACCCTAACCCTAACCCTATTCCTAACCATAAACCTAAACCTAACCTTAACCCAAACACTAACCCAAACCCTAACACTAAACCCTAACCCAAACCCTATCCCTAACCCTAACCCTAACCCTAACTCAAACTCTAACCCTAACTCTAACCCTAACTCAAAACCTAAACCTAACCCTAATCCAAATACTAACCCAAACCCTAACAATAACCCTAACACTAACCATATTCCTAACACTAACCCTAACCCTAACCCTATTCCTAACCCTAACCCTAAACCCTTACCCTAACCAATACCCTAAACGTAACCCTCACGCTAACCCTAACCCAAACCCAAACCCTAAACCTAACCCTAACCCTAACCCAAACCCTAACCCTAACCCTAACCCTAACCCAAACCAAAACCCTAACCCTAACTCTAATCCTAACCCTAACGCTAATCAAAACCCTAACATTAACCCTAACCCTAACCCTGACCCTATTCCTAACCTTAACACTATACCTAACCTAAACCCAAAACCTAACCGTAAATCTAACCCAAACCCTAACCCTAACTCAAACCCTAACCCTAAGACAAACCCTAACCCTAACACTAACCCTAACCCTAATCCTAAACCTAACACTAACCCTAAACCAAACCCTAACCCTAACACTAACACTTACCCTAAGACAAACCAAAACCTAACCCTAAACCTAACCAAAACCAAAAGCCTAACACTAACTCTAATCCTAACCCTAACCCTAATCCTAACCCTAACCCTAACCCTAACCCTAACACTAACCCAAACCCTAAACCTAACCCTAATCCTAACTCCTACCCTAACAATAATCGTAACCCTAAACCTAACACTAACCCATACCCAACCCCTAACTCTAACCCTAACCCTAACCGAAACCCTAACTCAAACCCTAACTCTAACCCTAACCCAAACCCTAACCCTAAACCTAACCCTAACCCTTTTCCGAACCCTAACACAAACCCTAACAATAATCCTAACCCTAACCCTATTCCTAAACCTAACCCTAACCCTAATCCTAACCCTAACCCTAACCCAAAATCTAACCCTAACCCTAACCCAAACCCTAACCCTAACACTAATCCTAATCCTAACCCTCACGCTAACCCTAACTCAAACCCTAACCCTAACCCAAACCTAACACTAACCCTAACCCTAACCCTAACCCTAACCCTAACCCTAACCGAAACACTAACCCTTAACCAAACCGTAAACCTAAACCTAACCCTAACCCTAATCCTAACCCTAACCCTAACCGAAAAACTAACCCTAACTCCAACCCTAACCCAAAACCTAATCCTAACCCTAACGCTAACCCAAACCGTAACCCTAACCCTATTCCTAACCCTAACCCTAAACCTAACCTTAACCCAAACCCTAACCCAAACCCTAACCCTAAACCTAACCCCAACTCAAACTCTAACCCTAACTTGAACCCTAACCCTAACCCAAACACTAACCCAAACACTAACAATAACCCTAACACTATTCCTAACACTTACCCTAACCCTAAACCTAACCCTATTCCTAACCCTAACCCTAAAACCTAACCCTAACCAATACCCTAAACATAACCTTCACCCTAACCCTAATGCTAACCCAAACCCTAACCCTAACCCTAAACCTAACCAAAAACCTAAACATAACCCTAACCCTAACCCTAACCCAAACCCAAACCCTAACACTAACCCTAACCCTAACACTAACCCAAATCCTAACCCTAACCCTAACCCTAACCCTAACCCTAACCCTAACCCTAAGCCTAATCAAAACCCTAACATTAAACCTAACCCTAAACCTAACCCAAAACCTAAACCTAACCGTAATCCTAACCCTAACCCTAACCCTAATCCTAACCCTAACCCTAACCCTCACACAAACCCATCCCCTAACCTTAACCCTAACCCAAACCCTAACCCTAAACCTAACCCTAACTCAAAACCTAACCCTAACCCTAACCCTAAACCAAACCCTAACCCTAAACCTAACCCTAATCCATACCCTAAACCTAAACCTAACCCAAAAAATAACACTAACCCTAAACCAAACCCTAACCCAAACCCTAACCCTAACCATTACCCAAACCCTAAACCTAAACCTAACCCTAATCTAACCCTAACCCTAACCCTAACCCAAAAACTAACCCTAACTCGAACCCTAACCCAAACTCTAATCCTAACCCTAACCCAAACCCTAACACTAACCCTATTCCTAATCCTAACCCTAAACCTAACCTTAACCCAAACCCTAACCAAAACCCTAACCCTAAACTTAACCCTAACTCAAACTCTAACCCTAATTCGAACCCTAACCCTAACCCAAACACTAACCCAAACCCTAACAATAACCCTAACCCTAACCCTATACCTAACACTAACCCTAACCCTAACCCTAAACCTATTCGTAATCCTAACCCTAAACCCTAACCCTAACCAATACCCTAAACATAACGTTCACGCTAAACCTAACGCTAACCCTAACCCTAACCCTAACCCAAACCCTAACCCTAACCCTAACCCTAACCCATACCCTAACCCTAAACCTAACACAAAAAATAACACTAACCCTAAACCAAACGCTAACCCTAACACTAATCCTAATCCTAACCCTTACGCTAACCCTAACTCAAACCCTAACCCTAACCCAAACCCTAACCCTAACACTAACCATAACCCTAATCCTAAACCTAACACTAACCCTAACCCTAACCCTAACCCTAACCCAAACCCTAACCCTTACCCAAACCGTAAACCTAAACCTAACCCTAACCCTAATCCTAACCTTAACACTAACCCAAAAACCAACCCTAACTCGAACCCTAACCCAAACCGTAACCCTAACCCTATTCCTAACCCTAACCCTAAACCTAACCTTAACCCAAACCCTAACCCAAACCCTAACCCTAACCCTAAACCTAACTCAAACTCTAACCCTAACTCGAACTCTAACCCTAACCCAAACACTAACCCATACCCTAACAATAACCCTAACCCTATTCCTAACACTAACCCTAACCCTAAACCTAACCCTATTCCTAACCCTAACCCTAAACCTTAACCCTAACCAATACCCTAAACATAACCTTCACGCTAACCCTAACCCTAATCCAAACCTTAACCCTAACCCTAAACCTAACCAAAAACCTAAACCTAACCCTAACCCTAACCCTAACCCTAACCCAAACCCAAACCCTAACACTAACCCTAACCCTAACACTAACCCAAATCCTAACCCTAACATTAACCCAAACCCAAACCATAAACCTAACTCTAATCCTAACCCTAACCCTAATCAAAACCCTAACATTAAACCTAACCCTAAACCTAACCAAAACCTAAACCTAACCGTAATCCTAACACTAACCCTAACCCTAATCCTAACCCTAACCCTAACCCTCACACAAACCCATCCCCTAACCCTAAACCTAACCCTAACAAAAACCCTAACCCTAAACCTAACCCTAACTCAAACCCTAACCCTAACCCTAACCATAACCCAAACCCTAACCCTAAATCTAACACTAACCCTAATCCTAACCCTAACCCTAACCCAAAAACTAAAACTGAAGATATCCCGAACCCTAACCCTAACCCTAACCCTAACCCTAACCCAAACCCTAACACTAACACTAACACTAACCCTAACACGAAACCAAACCCTAACCCTAACCCTAAACCAAACCAGAACCCTAACCCTAACTCTAATCCTAACCCGAACCCTAACCCTAACCCTAACCGTAACCCTAACCCTAACTCAAACCCTAACCCTAACACTAACCCAAACCCTAACCCTAAACCTAACCCTAAACCTTATTCTAACCATAAACATAACCCAAAAAATAACACTAACCCTAAACCCACCCCTAACCCTAACCCTAACCCTAACCCTAACCCAAACCCTAACCCTTACCCAAACCCTAAACCTAAACCTAACCCTAACCCTAATCCCAACCCTAAACCTAACCCAAAAACTAACCCTAAACCGAATCCTAACCCAAACCCTAATCCTAACCCTTACCCTAATCCTAACCCTAACCCTAACCCTATTCCTAACCATAAACCTAAACCTAACCTTAACCCAAACACTAACCCAAACCCTAACACTAAACCCTAACCCAAACCCTATCCCTAACCCTAACCCTAACCCTAACTCAAACTCTAACCCTAACTCTAACCCTAACTCAAAACCTAAACCTAACCCTAATCCAAACCCTAACCCAAACCCTAACAATAACCCTAACACTAACCATATTCCTAACACTAACCCTAACCCTAACCCTATTCCTAACCCTAACCCTAAACCCTTACCCTAACCAATACCCTAAACGTAACCCTCACGCTAACCCTAACCCAAACCCAAACCCTAAACCTAACCCTAACCCTAACCCAAACCCTAACCCTAACCATAACCCTAACCCAAACCAAAACCCTAACCCTAACTCTAATCCTAACCCTAACGCTAATCAAAACCCTAACATTAACCCTAACCCTAACCCTAACCCTATTCCTAACCTTAACCCTATACCTAACCTAAACCCAAAACCTAACCGTAAATCTAACCCAAACCCTAACCCTAACTCAAACCCTAACCCTAAGACAAACCCTAACCCTAACACTAACCCTAACCCTAATCCTAAACCTAACACTAACCCTAAACCAAACCCTAACCCTAACACTAACACTTACCCTAAGACAAACCAAAACCTAACCCTAAACCTAACCAAAACCAAAAGCCTAACACTAACTCTAATCTTAACCCTAACCCTAATCCTAACCCTAACCCTAACCCTAACCCTAACACTAACCCAAACCCTAAACCTAACCCTAATCCTAACTCCTACCCTAACAATAATCGTAACCCTAAACCTAACACTAACCCATACCCAACCCCTAACTCTAACCCTAACCCTAACCGAAACCCTAACTCAAACCCTAACTCTAACCCTAACCCAAACCCTAACCCTAAACCTAACCCTAACCCTTTTCCGAACCCTAACACAAACCCTAACAATAATCCTAACTCTAACCCTATTCCTAAACCTAACCCTAACCCTAATCGTAACCCTAACCCTAACCCAAAAACTAACCCTAACCCTAACCCAAACCCTAACCCTAACACTAATCCTAATCCTAACCCTAACGCTAACCCTAACTCAAACCCTAACCCTAACCCAAACCATAACCCTAACACTAACCATAACCCTAATCCTAAACCTAACACTAACCCTAACCCTAACCCTAACCCTAACCCTAACCCAAACACTAACCCTTAACCAAACCGTAAACCTAAACCTAACCGTAACCCTAACCCTATTCCTAACCCTAACCCTAAACCTAACCTTAACCCAAACCCTAACCCAAACCCTAACCCTAAACCTAACCCCAACTCAAACTCTAACCCTAACTTGAACCCTAACCCTAACCCAAACACTAACCCAAACACTAACAATAACCCTAACACTATTCCTAACACTTACCCTAACCCTAAACCTAACCCTATTCCTAACCCTAACCCTAAAACCTAACCCTAACCAATACCCTAAACATAACCTTCACCCTAACCCTAATGCTAACCCAAACCCTAACCCTAACCCTAAACCTAACCAAAAACCTAAACATAACCCTAACCCTAACCCTAACCCAAACCCAAACCCTAACACTAACCCTAACCCTAACACTAACCCAAATCCTAACCCTAACCCTAACCCTAACCCTAACCCTAACCCTAACCCTAAGCCTAATCAAAACCCTAACATTAAACCTAACCCTAAACCTAACCCAAAACCTAAACCTAACCATAATCCTAACCCTAACCCTAACCCTAATCCTAACCCTAACCCTAACCCTCACACAAACCCATCCCCTAACCTTAACCCTAACCCAAACCCTAACCCTAAACCTAACCCTAACTCAAAACCTAACCCTAACCCTAACCCTAACCCAAACCCTAACCCTAAACCTAACCCTAATCCATACCCTAACCCTAAACCTAACCCAAAAAATAACACTAACCCTAAACCAAACCCTAACCCAAACCCTAACCCTAACCATTACCCAAACCCTAAACCTAAACCTAACCCTAATCTAATCCTAACCCTAACCCTAACCCAAAAACTAACCCTAACTCGAACCCTAACCCAAACTCTAATCCTAACCCTAACCCAAACCCTAACACTAACCCTATTCCTAATCCTATCCCTAAACCTAACCTTAACCCAAACCCTAACCGAAACCCTAACCCTAAACTTAACCCTAACTCAAACTCTAACCCTAATTCGAACCCTAACCCTAACCCAAACACTAACCCAAACCCTAACAATAACCCTAACCCTAACCCTATACCTAACACTAACCCCAACCCTAACCCTAAACCTATTCGTAATCCTAACCCTAAACCCTAACCCTAACCAATACCCTAAACATAACGTTCACGCTAAACCTAACGCTAACCCTAACCCTAACCCTAACCCAAACCCTAACCCTAAACCTAACCCTAACCCATACCCTAACCCTAAACCTAACCCAAAAAATAACACTAACCCTAAACCAAACCCTAACCCTAACCCTAACCCTTATCCTAACCCTAACCCTAACCCAAAAACTAACCCTAACCCTAACCCAAACCCTAACCCTAACACTAATCCTAATCCTAACCCTTACGCTAACCCTAACTCAAACCCTAACCCTAACCCAAACCCTAACCCTAACACTAACCATAACCCTAATCCTAAACCTAACACTAACCCTAACCCTAACCCTAACCCAAACCCTAACCCTTACCCAAACCGTAAACCTAAACCTAACCCTAACCCTAATCCTAACCTTAACACTAACCCAAAAACCAACCCTAACTCGAACCCTAACCCAAAACCTAATCCTAACCCGAACGCTAACCCAAACCGTAACCCTAACCCTATTCCTAACCCTAACCCTAAACCTAACCTTAACCCAAACCCTAACCCAAACCCTAACCCTAACCCTAAACCTAACTCAAACTCTAACCCTAACTCGAACTCTAACCCTAACCCAAACACTAACCCATACCCTAACAATAACCCTAACCCTATTCCTAACACTAACCCTAACCCTAAACCTAACCCTATTCCTAACCCAAACCCTAAACCTTAACCCTAACCAAAACCCTAAACAGAACCCTCACGCTAAGCCTAACCCCAATCCAAACCTTAACCCTAACCCTAAACCTAACCACAAACCTCAACCTACCCCTAACCCTAACCCTAACCGTACCCCAAACCCAAACCCTAACACTAACCCTAACCCTAACACTAACCCAAATCCTAACCCTAACATTAACCCAAACCCAAACCATAAACCTAACTCTAATCCTAACCCTAACCCTAATCAAAACCCTAACATTAAACCTAACCCTAAACCTAACCAAAACCTAAACCTAACCGTAATCCTAACACTAACCCTAACCCTAATCCTAACCCTAACCCTAACCCTCACACAAACCCATCCCCTAACCCTAAACCTAACCCTAACAAAAACCCTAACCCTAAACCTAACCCTAACTCAAACCCTAACCCTAACCCTAACCATAACCCAAACCCTAACCCTAAATCTAACACTAACCCTAATCCTAACCCTAACCCTAACCCAAAAATTAACACTGAAGATATCCCAAACCCTAACCCTAACCCTAACCCTAACCCTAACCCAAACCCTAACACTAACACTAACACTAACCCTAACACGAAACCAAACCCTAACCCTAACCCTAAACCAAACCAGAACCCTAACCCTAACTCTAATCCTAACCCGAACCCTAACCCTAACCCTAACCGTAACCCTAACCCTAACTCAAAACCTAACCCTAACACTAACCCAAACCCTAACCCTAAACCTAACCCTAAACCTTATTCTAACCATAAACATAACCCAAAAAATAACACTAACCCTAAACCAAACCCTACCCCTAACCCTAACCCTAACCCTAACCCAAACCCTAACCCTTACCCAAACCCTAAACCTAAACCTAACCCTAACCCTAATCCCAACCCTAAACCTAACCCAAAAACTAACCCTAAACCGAATCCTAACCCAAACCCTAATCCTAACCCTTACCCTAACGCAATCCCTAACCCTAACCCTATTCCTAACCATAACCCTAAACCTAACCTTATCCTAAACCCTAACCCAAACCCTAACCCTAAACCCTAACCCAAACCCTATCCCTAACCCTAACCCTAACCCTAACTCAAACTCTAACCCTAACTCTAACCCTAACCCAAAACGTAAACCTAACCCTAATCGAAACCCTAACCCAAACCCTAAAAATAACCCTAACCCTAACCCTATTCCTAACACTAACCCTAACCCTAACGCTAACCCTAACCCTATTCCTAACCCTAACCCTAAACCCTAACCCTAACCAATACCCTAAACATAACCCTCACGCTAACCCTAACCCTAACCCAAACCCTAAACCTAACGCTAACCCTAACCCAAACCCTAACCCTAACCCTAAACCTAACCCAAAAATTAACGCTAACTCGAACCCTAACCCAAACCCTCATCCTAACCCTAACCCTAACCCTAACCCAAACCCTAACCCTAACCCTATTCCTAACATTAACCCTAAACCTAACCTTAACCCAAACCCTAACCCAAACCCTAATCCTAACCCTAACCCTAACCCTAACCCTAACCCAAACCCTAACCCAAATCCTAACCCTAACCCTAACCCTAACCCTAACCCTAACTCAAACACTAACCCTAACCCTAACCCAAACCCTAACCCTAAACCTAACTCAAAAAATAACACTAACCCTAAACCAAACCCTAACCCTAACACTAACCCTTACCCAAACCCTAAACCTAAACCTAACCCTAATCTAATCCTAACCTTAACCCTAACCCAAAAACAAACCCTAACTCGAACCCTAACCCAAACCCTAATCCTAACCCTAAGCCTAACCCAAACCCAAACGCTAACACTATTCCTAACCCTAACCCTAAACCTAACCTTAACCCAAACCCTAACGCACATCCTAACCCTGAACTTAACCCTAACTCAAACTCTATCCCTAACTTGAACCCTAACCCTAACCCAAAAACAAACCCTAACTGAAACCCTAACCCAAACCCTAATCCTAACCCTAATCCTAACCCTAACCCGAACCCAAAAACTAACCCTAACCCGAACCCTAACCCAAACCCTAATCCTAACCCTAATCCTAACCCAAACCCTAACCATAACCCTATTACTAACCATAACCCTAAACCTAACCTTAACCCAAACCCTAACCGAAATCCTAACCCTAAACTTAACCCTAACTCAAACTCTAACCCTAATTCGAACCCTAACCCTAACCCAAACAATAACCCAAACCCTAACAATAACCCTAACCCTAACCCTATACCTAACACTAACCCTAACTCTAACCCTAACCCTAAACCTATTCCTAACCCTAACCCTAAACCCTAACCCTAATCAATACCCTAAACATAAACTTCACGCGAAACCTAACCCTAACCCAAACCCTAACCCTAACCCTAAACCTAACCAAAAACCTAAAACTAACCCTAACCCTATTCCTAACATTAACCCTAAACCTAACCTTAACCCAAACCCTGACTCAAACCCTAAACCTAACCCTAACCCTAACCCTAATCCAAACCCTAACCCAAATCCTAACCCTAACCCTAACCCTATTCCTAACCCTAACCCTAAACCTAACCCTAATCCAAACCCTAACCCAAACCCTAACAATAACCCTAACCCTAACCATATTCCTAACACTAACCCTAACCCTAACCCTAACCCTATTCCTAACCCTATCCCTAAACCCTTACCCTAACCAATACCCTAAACGTAACCCTCACGCTAATCCTAACCCTAACAAAAACCCTAACCCTAACCCTAACCCTAACCCAAACCCTAACCCTAACCCTAACCCTAACCCAAACCAAAACCCTAACCCTAACTCTAATCCTAACCCTAACCCTAATCAAAACCCTAACATTAACCCTAACCATAACCCTAACCCTATTTCTAACCTTAACCCTAAACCTAACCTTAACCCAAAACCTAACTGTAAATCTAACCCAAACCCTAACCCTAACTCAAACCCTAACCCTAAGACAAACCCTAACCCTAACACTACCCTTAACCCTAATCCTAAACGCAACACTAACCCTAACCCAAACCCTAACCCTAACACTAACACTTACCCTAAGACAAACCAAAACCTAACCCTAAACCTAACCGAAACCAAAAGCCTAACACTAACTCTAATCCTAACCCTAACCCTAATCCTAACCCTCACCCTAACCCTAACCCTAACACTAACCCAAACCCTAAACCTAACCCTAATCCTAACTTCTACCCTAACCATAATCGTAACCCTAAACCTAACCCTAACCCATACCCAACCCCTAACTCTAACCCTAACACTAACCGAAACACTAACTCAAACCCTAACCCTAACCCTAACCCAAACCCTAACCCTAAACCTAACCCTAACGCTTTTCTGAACCCTAACACAAACCCTAACAATAATCCTAACCCTAACCCTATTCCTAAACCTTTCCCTAAACCTAATCCTAACCCTAACCCTAACCCAAAAATTAACCCTAACCCTAAACCTAACCCTATTCCTAACCGTAACCCTAAACCCTAACCCTAACCAATACCCTAAACATAACCTTCATCCTAACCCTAACCCTAACCCAAACCCTAACCCTAACCCTAAACCTAACCAAAAACGTAAACATAACCCTAACCCTAACCCTAACCCAAACCCAAATCCTAACCCTAACATTAACCCAAACCTAAACCCTAAACCTAACTCTAATCCTAACCCTAACCCTAATCAAAACCCTAACATTAAACCTAACCCTAAACCTAACCCAAAACCTAAACCTAACCGTAATCCTAACCCTAACCCTAAACCTATTCCTAACCCTAATCCTAACCTTAACACAAACCCATCCTTTAACCCTAACCCTAACCCAAACCCTAACCCTAAACCTAACCCTAACTCAAACCCTAACCCTAACTCTAATCCTAACCCAAAACCTAACCCTAAACCTAACCCTAACCCTTATCCTAACCCTAAACCGAACCCAAAAAACAACACTAACCCTAAACCAAACCCTAACCCTAACCCTAACCCTAACCCTAACCCAAACCCTAACCCTTACCCAAACCCTAAACCTAAACCTAACCCTAATCCTAATCCTAACCCTAACCCTAACCCAAAAATTAACCCTAACTCGAACCCTAACCCAAACCCTAACCCTAACGCTAACCCTAACCCAAACCCTAACCCTAAACCTAACCCAAAAATTAACGCTAACTCGAACCCTAACCCAAACCCTCATCCTAACCCTAACCCTAACCCAAACCCTAACCCTAACCCTATTCCTAACATTAACCCTAAACCTAACCTTAACCCAAACCCTAACCCAAACCCTAATCCTAACCCTAACCCTAACCCTAACCCAAACCCTAACCCAAATCCTAACCCTAACCCTAACCCTAACCCTAACCCTAAC
>CM069542.1:107500-117500 GCA_035773235.1 Eospalax fontanierii
CACTAACCGAAACACTAACTCAAACCCTAACCCTAACCCTAACCCAAACCCTAACCCTAAACCTAACCCTAACGCTTTTCTGAACCCTAACACAAACCCTAACAATAATCCTAACCCTAACCCTATTCCTAAACCTAACCCTAAACCTAATCCTAACCCTAACCCAAACCCACAAACTAACCCTAACCCTAAACCTAACCCTATTCCTAACCGTAACCCTAAACCCTAACCCTAACCAATACCCTAAACATAGCCTTCATCCTAACCCTAACCCTAACCCTAAACCTAACCAAAAACGTAAACATAACCCTAACCCTAACCCTAACCCAAACCCAAATCCTAACCCTAACATTAACCAAAACCAAAACCCTAAACCTAACTCTAATACTAACCCTAACCCTAATCAAAACCCTAACATTAAACCTAACCCTAAACCTAACCCAAAACCTAAACCTAACCGTAATCCTAACCCTAACCCTAAACCTATTCCTAACCCTAACCCTAACCTTAACACAAACCCATCCTTTAACCCTAACCCTAACCCAAACCCTAACCCTAAACTTAACCCTAACTCAAACCCTAACCCTAACCCTAATCCTAAACCAAACCCTAACCCTAAACCTAACCCTAACCCATACCCTAACCCTAAACCTAACCCAAAAAATAACACTAACCCTAAACCAATCCCTAACCCTAATCATAACCCTAACCCTTACCCAAACCCTAAACCTAAACCTAACCCTAATCTAATCCTAACCCTAACCCTAACCCAAAAACTAAACCTAACTCGAACCCTAACCCAAACTCTAATCCTAACCCTAACCCAAACCCTAACCCTAACCCTATTCCTAATCCTAACCCTAAATCTAACCTTAACCCAAACCCTAACCGAAACCCTAACCCTAAACTTAACCCTAACTCAAACTCTAACCCTAATTCGAACCCTAACCCTAACCCAAACACTAACCCAAAACCTAACAATAACCCTAACCCTAACCCTATACCTAACACTAACCCTAACTCTAACCCTAAACCTATTCGTAACCCTAACCCTAACCAATACCCTAAACATAAACTTCACGCTAAACCTAACCCTAACCCAAACCCTAACCCTAACCCTAAACCTAACCAAAAACCTAAACCTAACCCAAACCCTATTCCTAACATTAACCCTAAACCTAACCTTAACCCAAACCCTGACCCAAACCCTAACCCTAACCCTAACCCTAACCCTAATCCAAACCCTAACCCAAATCCTAACCCTAACCCTAACCTAACCCTAACACAAACCCTAACCCTAACACTAACCCTAACCCTAACACTAACCCAAAGGCTAACCCTTACCCAAACCCTAAACCTAAACCTAACCCTAAACCTAAACCAAACCCTAACCCTTACCCAAACCCTAAACCTAAACCTAACCCTAACCGTAATCCTAACCCCAACCCTAACCCAAAAACTAACCCTAACTCGAACCCTAACCCTAACCCTAATCCTAACGCTAACCCTAACCCAAAACCTAACCCTAACCCTGTTCCTAACCATAACCCTAAACCCAACCTTAACCCAAACCTTACCCAAACCCTAACCCTAAACCTTAACCCAAACCCTATCCCTAACCCGAACCCTAACCCTAACTCAAACTCTAACCTTAACTCTAACCCTAACCCAAAACCTAAACCTAACCCTAATCCAAACCCTAAACCAAACCCTAACAATAACCGTAACACTAACCCTATTCCTAACACTAACCCTAACCCTAACCCTAACCCTAACCCTAACCTAACCCTAACCCTTATCCTAACCCTAAACCTAACCCAAAAAATAACACTAACCCTAAACCAAACCCTAACCCTAACCCTAACCCTAACCCTTACCCAAACCCTAAACCTAAACCTAACCCTAATCTAATCCTAACCCTAACCCTAACGCAAAAACAAACCCTAACTCGAACCCTAACCCAAACCCTAATCCTAAACCTAACCCTAACCCAAACCCTAACCCTAACCCTATTCCTAACCCTAACCCTAAACCTAACCTTAACCCAAACCCTAACCCACACCCTAACCCTAAACTTAACCCTAACTCAAACTCTAACCCTAACTCGAACCCTAACCCTAACCCAAACACTAACCCAAACCCTAACAATAACCCTAACACTATTCCTAACACTAACCCTAACCCTAACCCTAACCCTATTTCTAACCCTAACCCTAAACCCAAACCCTAACCAATACCCTAAACATAAACTTCAAGCTAACCCTAACCCTAAACGAAACCCTAACCCTAACCCTAACCCTAACCCAAACCCTAACCCTAACACTAACCCTAACCCTAACACTAACCTAAATCCTAACCCTAACATTAACCCAAACCAAAACCCTAAACCTAACTCTAATCCTAACCCTAACCCTAATCAAAACCCTAACATTAAACCTAACCCTAAGCCTAACCCAAAACCTAAACCTAACCCTAATCCTAACCCTAACCCTAACCCTAATCCTAACCCTAACCCTAACCCTAACCCTAACACAAACCCAACCCCTAACCCTAACCCTAACACTAATCCTAATTCTAACCCGAACCCAAACCATAACCCTAACCCTAAACCTAACCCAAAACCTAAACCTAACACTAACCCTAACCCTAAACCAAACCCTAACTCTAACCCTAAACCTAACCCTAACCCTAACCCTAACACTATCCCTAACCCTAACACTAACCCTAACCCAAAACCACACCGTAACCACAAACCTAACTCAAACCCTAACCTTAAACCTAACCCAAACCCAAACCCTAAACCTAACCTTAACCCTAAACCAAACCCTAAACCTAAACCTAAACCTAACCCTTACCCAAACCCTAAACCTAACCCTATTCCTAACCCTAACCCTAAACCTAACCTTAACCCAAACCCTAACCCAAACCCTAACCCTAACCCTAACTCAAACTCTAACCCTAACTCGAACCCTAAAACTAACCCATACACTAACCCAAACCCTAACAATAACCCTAACCCTAACCGTATTCCTAACACTAACCTTAACCCTAACCCTAACCCTAACCCTAACCCTATTCCTAACACTAACCCTAAACCCTAACCCTAACCAATACCCTAAACATAACCTTCATCCTAACCCTAACCCTAACCCAAACCCTAACCCTAACCCTAAACCTAACCAAAAACGTAAACATAACCCTAACCCTAACCCCAACACAAACCCAAATCCTAACCCTAACATTAACCCAAACCAAAACCCTAAACCTAACTCTTTTCCTCACTCTATCCCTAATCACAACCCTAACATTAAACCTAACCCTAAACCTAACCCAAAACCTAAACCTAACCGTAATCCTAACCCTAACCCTAAACCTATTCCTAACCCTAACCCTAACCTTAACACAAACCCATCCCCTAACCCTAACCCTAACCCAAACCCTAACCCTAAACCTAACCCTAACTCAAACCCTAACCCAACCCTAACCCTAACCCATACCCTAACCCTAAACCTAACCCTAACCCATACCCTAACCCTAAACCTAACCCAAAAAATAACACTAACCCTAAACCAAACCCTAACCCTAACCATAACCCTAACCCTTACCCAAACCCTAAACCTAAACCTAACCCTAATCTAATCCTAACCCTAACCCTAACCCAAAAACTAACCCTAACTCGAACCCTAACCCAAACTCTAATCCTAACCCAAACCCAAACCCTAACCCTAACCCTATTCCTAATCCTAACCCTAAATCTAACCTTAACCCAAACCCTAACCGAAACCCTAACCCTAAACTTAACCCTAACTCAAACTCTAACCCTAATTCGAACCCTAACCCTAACCCAAACACTAACCCAAACCCTAACAATAACCCTAACCCTAACCCTATACCTAACACTAACCCTAACCCTAACCCTAAACCTATTCGTAACCCTAACCCTAAACCCTAACCCTAACCAATACCCTAAACATAAACTTCACGCTAAACCTAACCCTAACCCAAACCCTAACCCTAACCCTAAACCTAACCAAAAACCTAAACCTAACCCAAACCCGATTCCTAACATTAACCCTAAACCTAACCTTAACCCAAACCCTGACCAAAACCCTAACCCTAACCCTAACCCTAACCGTAACCCTAATCCAAACCCTAACCCAAATCCTAACCCTAACCCTAACCTAACCCTAACCCAAACCCTAACCCTAACACTAACCCTAACCCTAACACTAACCCAAAGGCTAACCCTTACCCAAACCCTAAACCTAAACCTAACCCTAAACCTAAACCACACCCTAACCGTTACCCAAACCCTAAACCTAAACCTAACCCTAACCGTAATCCTAACTCTAACCCTAACCCAAAAACTAACCCTAACCCAAACCCTAACCCTAACCCTAATCCTAACGCTAACCCTAACCCAAAACCTAACCATAACCCTGTTCCTAACCATAACCCTAAACCTAACCTTAACCCAAACCCTAACCCAAACCCTAACCCTAAACCTTAACCCAAACCCTATCCCTAACCCGAACCCTAACCCTAACTCAAACTCTAACCTTAACTCTAAACCTAACCCAAAACCTAAACCTAACCCTAATCCAAACCCTAACCCAAACCCTAACAATAACCCTAACCCTAACCCTATTCCTAACACTAACCCTAACCCTAAACCTAACCCTAACCCTAACCTAATCCTAACCCTTATCCTAACCCTAAACCTAACACAAAAAATAACACTAACCCTAAACCAAACCCTAACCCTAACCCTAACCCTAACCCTTACACAAACCCTAAACCTAAAACTAACCCTAATCTAATCCTAACCCTAACCCTAACGCAAAAACAAACCCTAACTCGAACCCTAACCCAAACCCTAATCCTAAACCTAACCCTAACCCAAACCCTAACCCTAACCCTATTCCTAACCCTAACCCTAAACCTAACCTTAACCCAAACCCTAACCCACACCCTAACCCTAAACTTAACCCTAACTCAAAATCTAACCCTAACTCGAACCCTAACCCTAACCCAAACACTAACCCAAACCCTAACAATAACCCTAACACTATTCCTAACACTAACCCTAAGCCTAACCCTAACCCTATTTCTAACCCTAACCCTAAACCCAAACCCTAACCAATACCCTAAACATAAACTTCAAGCTAACCCTAACCCTAAACGAAACCCTAACCCTAACCCTAACCCTAACCCAAACCCTAACCCTAACACTAACCCTAACCCTAACACTAACCTAAATCCTAACACTAAAATTAACCCAAACCAAAACCCTAAACCTAACTCTAATCCTAACCCTAACCCTAATCAAAACCCTTACATTAAACCTAACCCTAAGCCTAACGCAAAACCTAAACCTAACCCTAATCCTAACCCTAACCCTAACCCTAATCCTAACCCTAACCCTAACCCTAACCCTAACACAAACCCAACCCCTAACCCTAACCCTAACACTAATCCTAATTCTAACCCGAACCCAAACCATAACCCTAACCCTAAACCTAACCCAAAACCTAAACCTAACACTAACCCTAACCCTAAACCAAACCCTAACTCTAACCCTAAACCTAACCCTAACCCTAACCCTAACACTATCCCTAACCCTAACACTAACCCTAACCCAAAACCACACCGTAACCACAAACCTAACTCAAACCCTAACCTTAAACCTAACCCAAACCCAAACCCTAAACCTAACCTTAACCCTAAACCAAACCCTAAACCTAAACCTAAACCTAACCCTTACCCAAACCCTAAACCTAACCCTATTCCTAACCCTAACCCTAAACCTAACCTTAACCCAAACCCTAACCCAAACACTAACCCTAACCCTAACTCAAACTCTAACCCTAACTCGAACCCTAAAACTAACCCATACACTTACCCAAACCCTAACAATAACCCTAACCCTAACCGGATTCCTAACACTAACCTTAACCCTAACCCTAACCCTAACCCTAACCCTATTCCTAACACTAACCCTAAACCCTAACCCTAACCAATACCCTAAACATAACCTTCATCCTAACCCTAACCCTAACCCAAACCCTAACCCTAACCCTACACCTAACCAAAAACGTAAACATAACCCTAACCCTAACCCCAACACAAACCCAAATCCTAACCCTAACATTAACCCAAACCAAAACCCTAAACCTAACTCTAATCCTAACCCTAACCCTAATCAAAACCCTAACATTAAACCTAACCCTAAACCTAACCCAAAACCTAAACCTAACCGTAATCCTAACCCTAACCCTAAACCTATTCCTAACCCTAACCCTAACCTTAACACAAACCCATCCCCTAACCCTAACCCTAACCCAAACCCTAACCCTAAACCTAACCCTAACTCAAACCCTAACCCAACCCTAACCCTAACCCATACCCTAACCCTAAACCTAACCCTAACCCATACCCTAACCCTAAACCTAACCCAAAAAATAACACTAACCCTAAACCAAACCCTAACCCTAACCATAACCCTAACCCTTACCCAAACCCTAAACCTAAACCTAACCCTAATCTAATCCTAACCCTAACCCTAACCCAAAAACTAACCCTAACTCGAACCCTAACCCAAACTCTAATCCTAACCCAAACCCAAACCCTAACCCTAACCCTATTCCTAATCCTAACCCTAAATCTAACCTTAACCCAAACCCTAACCGAAACCCTAACCCTAAACTTAACCCTAACTCAAACTCTAACCCTAATTCGAACCCTAACCCTAACCCAAACACTAACCCAAACCCTAACAATAACCCTAACCCTAACCCTATACCTAACACTAACCCTAACCCTAACCCTAAACCTATTCGTAACCCTAACCCTAAACCCTAACCCTAACCAATACCCTAAACATAAACTTCACGCTAAACCTAACCCTAACCCAAACCCTAACCCTAACCCTAAACCTAACCAAAAACCTAAACCTAACCCAAACCCTATTCCTAACATTAACCCTAAACCTAACCTTAACCCAAACCCTGACCAAAACCCTAACCCTAACCCTAACCCTAACCGTAACCCTAATCCAAACCCTAACCCAAATCCTAACCCTAACCCTAACCTAACCCTAACCCAAACCCTAACCCTAACACTAACCCTAACCCTAACACTAACCCAAAGGCTAACCCTTACCCAAACCCTAAACCTAAACCTAACCCTAAACCTAAAACACACCCTAACCGTTACCCAAACCCTAAACCTAAACCTAACCCTAACCGTAATCCTAACTCTAACCCTAACCCAAAAACTAACCCTAACCCAAACCCTAACCCTAACCCTAATCCTAACGCTAACCCTAACCCAAAACCTAACCATAACCCTGTTCCTAACCATAACCCTAAACCTAACCTTAACCCAAACCCTAACCCAAACCCTAACCCTAAACCTTAACCCAAACCCTATCCCTAACCCGAACCCTAACCCTAACTCAAACTCTAACCTTAACTCTAAACCTAACCCAAAACCTAAACCTAACCCTAATCCAAACCCTAACCCAAACCCTAACAATAACCCTAACCCTAACCCTATTCCTAACACTAACCCTAACCCTAAACCTAACCCTAACCCTAACCTAATCCTAACCCTTATCCTAACCCTAAACCTAACACAAAAAATAACACTAACCCTAAACCAAACCCTAACCCTAACCCTAACCCTAACCCTTACACAAACCCTAAACCTAAAACTAACCCTAATCTAATCCTAACCCTAACCCTAACGCAAAAACAAACCCTAACTCGAACCCTAACCCAAACCCTAATCCTAAACCTAACCCTAACCCAAACCCTAACCCTAACCCTATTCCTAACCCTAACCCTAAACCTAACCTTAACCCAAACCCTAACCCACACCCTAACCCTAAACTTAACCCTAACTCAAAATCTAACCCTAACTCGAACCCTAACCCTAACCCAAACACTAACCCAAACCCTAACAATAACCCTAACACTATTCCTAACACTAACCCTAACCCTAACCCTAACCCTAACCCTAAACCTATTTCTAACCCTAACCCTAAACCCTAACCCTAACCAATACCCTAAACATAACCTTCACGCTAACCCTAACCCTAACCGCAACCCTAACCCTAACCCTAACCCTAAACCTAACCCAAAACCTAAACCTAACACTAACCCTAACCCTAAACCAAACCCTAACTCTAACCCTAAACCTAACCCTAACCCTAATCCTAACCTTATCCCTAACCCTAACACTAACCCTAACCCAAAACCACACCGTAACCACAAATCTAACTCAAACCCTAACCTTAAACCTAACCCAAACCCAAACCCTAACCCTAACCTTAACCCTAAACCAAACCCTAAACCTAAACCTAAACCTAACCCTAACCCTATTGCTAATCCTACCCCTAACCCTAACTTTAAACCAAATCCTAACCCAAACCCTAACCCTAAACCTAACCCTAACCCAAACGCTAACCCTCACCCTAACCCTAAGCCAATCCCTAATCTTACCCCTAATCCGAATCCTAACCCTAACGCTAACCCTAACCCAAATTCTAACCCTAACCCAAACCCTAAACCTAACACTCAACCTACCCCTAAGCCTATCCCAAACCCTAACCCTAACCCTAATTCTAATCCTAACCCAAACGCTAACCCTAACACTAACCATAAACATAACCCTAACCCTAACCCTATGTCAAACACTAACCCTAACCCTAACCCAAACCCTAACCCTAAACCTAACCCTAACCCTTATCCTAACCCTAAACCTAAACCAAAAAATAACACTAACCCTAAACCAAACCCTAACCCTAACCCTAACCCTAACCCTAACCCAAACCCTAACCTTTACCCAAACCCTAAACCTAAACCTAACCCTAATCCTAATCCTAACCCTAACCCTAACCCAAAAACTAACCCTAACTCGAACCCTAACCCAAACCCTAATCCTAACCCTAACCCTAACCCAAACCCTAAACCTAACCCTATTCCTAACCCTAACCCTAAACCTAACCTTAACCCAAACCCTAACCCAAACCCTAACCCTAACCCTAACTCAAACTCTAACCCTAACTCGAACCCTAACACTAACCCATACACTAACCCAAACCCTAACAATAACCCTAACCCTAACCGTATTCCTAACACTAACCCTAACCCTAACCCTAACCCTATTCCTAACCCTATCCCTAAACCCTTACCCTAACCAATACCCTAAACGTAACCCTCACGCTAACCCTAACCCTAACAAAAACCCTAACTCTAACCCTAACCCTAACCCAAACCCTAACCCTAACCCTAACCCTAACCCAAACCAAAACCCTAACCCTAACTCTAATCCTAACCCTAACCCTAATCAAAACCCTAACATTAACCCTAACCATAACCCTAACCCTATTTCTAACCTTAACCCTAAACCTAACCTTAACCCATAACCTAACTGTAAATCTAACCAAAACCCTAACCCTAACTCAAACCCTAACCCTAAGACAAACCCTAACCCTAACACTAACCTTAACCCTAATCCTAAACGTACCACTAACCCTAACCCAAACCCTAACCCTAACACTAACACTTACCCTAAGACAAACCAAAACCTAACCCTAAACCTAACCGAAACCAAAAGCCTAACACTAACTCTAATCCTAACCCTAACCCTAATCCTAACCCTCACCCTAACCCTAACCCTAACACTAACCCAAACCCTAAACCTAACCCTAATCCTAACTTCTACCCTAACCATAATCGTAACCCTAAACCTAACCCTAACCCATACCCAACCCCTAACTCTAACCCTAACACTAACCGAAACACTAACTCAAAACCTAACCGTAACCCTAACCCAAACCCTAACCCTAAACCTAACCCTAACGCTTTTCTGAACCCTAACACAAACCCTAACAATAATCCTTACCCTAACCCTATTCCTAAACCTTTCCCTAAACCTAATCCTAACCCTAACCCTAACCCAAAAACTAACCCTAACCCTAAACCTAACCCTATTC
>CM069542.1:122500-130000 GCA_035773235.1 Eospalax fontanierii
AACCTTAACCCAAACCCTATCCCTAACCCGAAATCTAACCCTAACTCAAACTCTAACCTTAACTCTAACCCTAACCCAAAACCTAAACCTAACCCTAATCCAAACCCTAAACCAAACCCTAACAATAACCGTAACACTAACCGTATTCCTAACACTAACCCTAACCCTAACCCTAACCCTAACCCTAACCTAACCCTAACCCTTATCCTAACCCTAAACCTAACCCAAAAAATAACACTAACCCTAAACCAAACCCTAACCCTAACCCTAACCCTAACCCTTACCCAAACCCTAAACCTAAACCTAACCCTAATCTAATCCTAACCCTAACCCTAACGCAAAAACAAACCCTAACTCGAACCCTAACCCAAACCCTAATCCTAAACCTAACCCTAACCCAAACCCTAACCCTAACCCTATTCCTAACCCTAACCCTAAACCTAACCTTAACCCAAACCCTAACCCACACCCTAACACTAAACTTAACCCTAACTCAAACTCTAACCCTAACTCGAACCCTAACCCTAACCCAAACACTAACCCAAACCCTAACAATAACCCTAACACTATTCCTAACACTAACCCTAACCCTAACCCTAACCCTATTTCTAACCCTAACCCTAACCCAAACCCTAACCCTAACCCTAACCCTAAACGAAACCCTAACCCTAACCCTAACCCTAACCCAAACCCTAACCCTAACACTAACCCTAACCCTAACACTAACCTAAATCCTAACCCTAACATTAACCCAAACCAAAACCCTAAACCTAACTCTAATCCTAACCCTAACCCTAATCAAAACCCTAACATTAAACCTAACCCTAAGCCTAACCCAAAACCTAAACCTAACCCTAATCCTAACCCTAACCATAACCCTAATCCTAACCCTAACCCTAACCCTAACCCTAACACAAACCCAACCCCTAACCCTAACCCTAACACTAATCCTAAATCTAACCCGAACCCAAACCATAACCCTAACCCTAAACCTAACCCAAAACCTAAACCTAACACTAACCCTAACCCTAAACCAAACCCTAACTCTAACCCTAAACCTAACCCTAACCCTAACCCTAACACTATCCCTAACCCTAACACTAACCCTAACCCAAAACCACACCGTAACCACAAACCTAACTCAAACCCTAACCTTAAACCTAACCCAAACCCAAACCCTAAACCTAACCTTAACCCTAAACCAAACCCTAAACCTAAACCTAAACCTAACCCTAACCCAAACCCTAAACCTAACCCTATTCCTAACCCTAACCCTAAACCTAACCTTAACCCAAACCCTAACCCAAACCCTAACCCTAACCCTAACTCAAACTCTAACCCTAACTCGAACCCTAAAACTAACCCATACACTAACCCAAACCCTAACAATAACCCTAACCCTAACCGTATTCCTAACACTAACCTTAACCCTAACCCTAACCCTAACCCTAACCCTATTCCTAACACTATCCCTATACCCTAACCCTAACCAGTACCCTAAACATAACCTTCATCCTACCCCTAACCCTAACCCAAACCCTAACCCTAACCCTAAACCTAACCAAAAACGTAAACATAACCCTAACCCTAACCCCAACACAAACCCAAATCCTAACCCTAACATTAACCCAAACCAAAACCCTAAACCTAACTCTAATCCTAACCCTAACCCTAATCAAAACCCTAACATTAAACCTAACCCTAAACCTAACCCAAAACCTAAACCTAACCGTAATCCTAACCCTAACCCTAAACCTATTCCTAACCCTAACCCTAACCTTAACACAAACGCATCCCCTAACCCTAACCCTAACCCAAACCCTAACCCTAAACCTAACCCTAACTCAAACCCTAACCCTAACCCTAACCCTAAACCATACCCTAACCCTAAACCTAACCCTAACCCATACCCTAACCCTAAACCTAACCCAAAAAATAACACTAACCCTAAACCAAACCCTAACCCTAACCATAACCCTAACCCTTACCCAAACCCTAAACCTAAACCTAACCCTAATCTAATCCTAACCCTAACCCTAACCCAAAAACTAACCCTAACTCGAACCCTAACCCAAACTCTAATCCTAACCCAAACCCAAACCCTAACCCTAACCCTATTCCTAATCCTAACCCTAAATCTAACCTTAACCCAAACCCTAACCGAAACCCTAACCCTAAACTTAACCCTAACTCAAACTCTAACCCTAATTCGAACCCTAACCCTAACCCAAACACTAACCCAAACCCTAACAATAACCCTAACCCTAACCCTATACCTAACACTAACCCTAACCCTAACCCTAAACCTATTCGTAACCCTAACCCTAAACCCTAACCCTAACCAATACCCTAAACATAAACTTCACGCTAAACCTAACCCTAACCCAAACCCTAACCCTAACCCTAAACCTAACCAAAAACCTAAACCTAACCCAAACCCTATTCCTAACATTAACCCTAAACCTAACCTTAACCCAAACCCTGACCCAAACCCTAACCCTAACCCTTACCCTAACCGTAACCCTAATCCAAACCCTAACCCAAATCCTAACCCTAACCCTAAACTAACCCTAACCCAAACCCTAACCCTAACACTAAGCCTAACCCTAACACTAACCCAAAGGCTAACCCTTACCCAAACCCTAAACCTAAACCTAACCCTAAACCTAAACCACACCCTAACCGTTACCCAAACCCTAAACCTAAACCTAACCCTAACCGTAATCCTAACCCTAACCCTAACCCAAAAACTAACCCTAACCCGAACCCTAACCCTAATCCTAATCCTAACGCTAACCCTAACCCAAAACCTAACCATAACCCTGTTCCTAACCATAACCCTAAACCTAACCTTAACCCAAACCCTAACCCAAACCCTAACCCTAAACCTTAACCCAAACCCTATCCCTAACCCGAACCCTAACCCTAACTCAAACTCTAACCTTAACTCTAAACCTAACCCAAAACCTAAACCTAACCCTAATCCAAACCCTAACCCAAACCCTAACAATAACCCTAACCCTAACCCTATTCCTAACACTAACCCTAACCCTAAACCTAACCCTAACCCTAACCTAATCCTAACCCTTATCCTAACCCTAAACCTAACACAAAAAATAACACTAACCCTAAACCAAACCCTAACCCTAACCCTAACCCTAACCCTTACCCAAACCCTAAACCTAAACCTAACCCTAATCTAATCCTAACCCTAACCCTAACGCAAAAACAAACCCTAACTCGAACCCTAACCCAAACCCTAATCCTAAACCTAACCCTAACCCAATCCCTAACCCTAACCCTATTCCTAACCCTAACCCTAACCCTAACCCTAACCCTAACCTAACCCTATCCCTTATCCTAACCCTAAACCTAACACAAAAAAAAACACTAACCCTAAACCAAACCCTAACCCTAACCCTAACCCTAACCCTTACCCAAACCCTAAACCTAAACCTAACCCTAATCTAATCCTAACCCTAACCCTAACGCAAAAACAAACCCTAACTCGAACCCTAACCCAAACCCTAATCCTAAACCTAACCCTAACCCAAACCCTAACCCTAACCCTATTCCTAACCCTAACCCTAAACCTAACCTTAACCCAAACCCTAACCCACACCCTAACCCTAAACTTAACCCTAACTCAAACTCTAACCCTAACTCGAACCCTAACCCTAATCCAAACACTAACCCAAACCCTAACAATAACCGTAACACTATTCCTAACACTAACCCTAACCCTAACCCTAACCCTAACCCTAAACCTATTTCTAACCCTAACCCTAAACCCTAACCCTAACCAATACCCTAAACATAACCTTCACGCTAACCCTAACCCTAACCGAAACCCTAACCCTAACCCTAACCCTAAACCTAACCCAAAACCTAAACCTAACACTAACCCTAACCCTAAACCAAACCCTAACTCTAACCCTAAACCTAACCCTAACCCTAATCCTAACCTTATCCCTAACCCTAACACTAACCCTAACCCAAAACCACACCGTAACCACAAACCTAACTCAAACCCTAACCTTAAACCTATCCCAAACCCAAACCCTAACCCTAACCTTAACCCTAAACCAAACCCTAAACCTAAACCTAAACCTAACCCTAACCCTAACCCTAACCCTATTGCTAATCCTAACCCTAACCCTAACTTTAAACCACTTCCTAACCCAAACCCTAACCCTAAACCTAACCCTAACCCAAACGCTAACCCTCACCCTAACCCTAAGCCAATCCCTAATCTTAACCCTAATCCGAATCCTAACCCTAACGCTAACCCTAACCCAAATTCTAACCCTAACCCAAACCCTAAACCTAACACTCAACCTAACCCTAAGCCTATCCCAAACCCTAACCCTAACCCTAATTCTAATCCTAACCCAAACGCTAACCCTAACACTAACCATAACCATAACCCTAACCCTAACCCTATGTCAAACACTAACCCTAACCCTAACCCAAACCCTAACCCTAAACCTAACCCTAACCCTTATCCTAACCCTAAACCTAAACCAAAAAATAACACTAACCCTAAACCAAACCCTAACCCTAACCCTAACCCTAACCCTAACCCAAACCCTAACCTTTACCCAAACCCTAAACCTAAACTTAACCCTAATCCTAATCCTAACCCTAACCCTAACCCAAAAACTAACCCTAACTCGAACCCTAACCCAAACCCTAATCCTAACCCTAACCCTAACCCAAACCCTAAACCTAACCCTATTCCTAACCCTAACCCTAAACCTAACCTTAACCCAAACCCTAACCCAAACCCTAACCCTAACCCTAACTCAAACTCTAACCCTAACTCGAACCCTAACACTAACCCATACACTAACCCAAACCCTAACAATAACCCTAACCCTAACCGTATTCCTAACACTAAACTTAACCCTAACCCTAACCCTAACCCTATTCCTAATACTAAACCTAAACCCTAACCCTAACCAATACCCTAAACATAACCTTCATCCTAACCCTAACCCTAACCCAAACCCTAACCCTAACCCTAACCCTAACCCTATTCTTAACACTAAACCTAAACCCTAACCCTAACCAATACCCTAAACATAACCTTCATCCTAACCCTAACCCTAACCCAAACCCTAACCCTAACCCTAAACCTAACCAAAAACGTAAACATAACCCTAACCCTAACCCTAACCCAAACCCAAATCCTAACCCTAACATTAACCCAAACCAAAACCCTAAACCTAACTCTAATCCTAACCCTAACCCTAATCAAAACCCTAACATTAAACCTAACCCTAAACCTAACCCAAAACCTAAACCTAACCGTAATCCTAACCCTAACCCTAAACCTATTCCTAACCCTAACCCTAACCTTAACACAAACCCATCCCCTAACCCAAACCCTAACCAAAACCCTAACCCTAAAACTAACCCTAACTCAAATCCTAACCCTAACCATAACCCTAACCCAAACCCTAACCCTAAACCTAACCCTAACCCATGCCCTAACCCTAAACCTAACCCAAAAAATAACACTAACCCTAAACCAAACCCTAACCCTAACCATAACCCTAACCCTTACCCAAACCCTAAACCTAAACCTAACCCTAATCTAATCCTAACCCTAACCCTAACCCAAAAACTAACCCTAACTCGAACCCTAACCCAAACTCTAATCCTAACCCTAACCCAAACCCTAACCCTAACCCTATTCCTAATCCTAACCCTAAATCTAACCTTAACCCAAACCCTAACCGAAACCCTAACCCTAAACTTAACCCTAACTCAAACTCTAACCCTAATTCGAACCCTAACCCTAACCCAAACACTACCCCAAACCCTATCAATAACCCTAACCCTAACCCTATACCTAACACTAACCCTAACTCTAACCCTAACCCTAACCCTACCCCTAATCCTAACCCTAATCCAAACCCTAATCCAAATCCTAACCCTAACCCTAACCTAACCCTAACCCAAACCCTAACCCTAACACTAACCCTAACCCTAACACTAACCCAAAGGCTAACCCTTACCCAAACCCTAAACCTAAACCTAACCCTAACCCTAAACCTAAACCAAACCCTAACCCTTACCCAAACCCTAAACCTAAACCTAACCCTAACCGTAATCCTAACCCTAACCCTAACCCAAAAACTAACCCTAACCCTAATCCTAACGCTAACCATAACCCAAAAACTAACCATAACCCTGTTCCTAACCATAACCCTAAACCTAACCTTAACCCAAACCCTAACCCAAACCCTAACCCTAAACCTTAACCCAAACCCTATACCTAACCCGAACCCTAACCCTAACTCAAACTCTAACCTTAACTCTAACCCTAACCCAAAACCTAAACCTAACCCTAATCCAAACCCTAACCCAAACCCTAACAATAACCCTAACCCTAACCCTATTCCTAACACTAACCCTAACCCTAACCCTAACCCTAACCCTAACCTAACCCTAACTCTTATCCTAACCCTAAACCTAACCCAAAAAATAACACTAACCCTAAACCAAACCCTAACCCTAACCCTAACCCTAACCCTTACCCAAACCCTAAACATAAACCTAACCCTAATCTAATTCTAACCCTAACCCTAACGGAAAAACAAACCCTAACTCGAACCCTAACCCAAACCCTAATCCTAATCCTAACCCTAACCCAAACCCTAACCCTAACCCTATTCCTAACCCTAACCCTAAACCTAACCTTAACCCAAACCCTAACCCACACCCTAACCCTAAACTTAACCCTAACTCAAACTCTAACCCTAACTCGAACCCTAACCCTAACCCAAACACTAACCCAAACCCTAACAATAACCCTAACACTATTCCTAACACTAACCCTAACACTAACCCTAACCCTAACCCTAACCCTATTTCTAACCCTAACCCTAAACCCAAACCCTAACCAATACCCTAAACATAACCTTCACGCTAACCGTAACCCTAACCGAAACCCTAACCCTAACCCTAACCCTAACGCAAACCCTAACCCTAACACTAACCCTAACCCTAACACTAACCTAAATCCTAACCCTAACATTAACCTAAACCAAAACCCTAAACCTAACTCTAATCCTAACCCTAACCCTAATCAAAACCCTAACATTAAACCTAACCCTAAGCCTAACCCAAAACCTAAACCTAACCCTAATCCTAACCCTAACCCTAACCCTAATCCTAACCCTAACCCTAACCCTAACCCTAACACAAACCCAACCCCTAACACTAACCCTAACCCTAATCCTAATTCTAACCCGAACCCAAATCATAACCCTAACCCTAAACCTAACACAAAACCTAAACCTAACACTAACCCTAACCCTAAACCAAACCCTAACTCTAACCCTAAACCTAACCCTAACCCTAATCCTAACCCTATCCCTAACCCTAACACTAACCCTAACCCAAAACCACACCGTAACCACAAACCTAACTCAAACCCTAACCTTAAACCTAACCCAAACCCAAACCCTAACCCTAACCTTAACCCTAAAC
>CM069542.1:137500-140000 GCA_035773235.1 Eospalax fontanierii
AACCTAACCCTAACTCAAACCCTAACCCTAACCCTAACCCTAACCCGAACCCAAAAACTAACCCTAACCCGAAACCTAACCCAAACCCTAATCCTAACGCTAACCATATCCCAAACCCTAACCATAACCCTATTCCTAACCATAACCCTAAACCTAACCTTAACCCAAACCCTAACCCAAACCCTACCCTAAAACCTAACCCAAACCCTATGCCGAACCCTAACCCTAACCCTAAATCAAACTCTAACAGTAACTCTAAACCTAACCCAAAACCTAAACCTAACCCTAATCCAAACCCTAACCCAAACCCTAACCCATACCATAACAATAACCCTAACCTTAACCCTATTCCTAACACTAACCCTAACCCTAACCCTAACCCTAACCCTAACCCAAACCCTAACCCTAACCCTAACCCAAACCCTAATCCTAACCCTAACCCTAACGCAAACCCTAACCCTAACCCTATTCCTAACATTAAACCTAAACCTAACCTTAAACCAAAACCTGACCCAAACCCTAACCCTAACCCTAACCCTAACCCTGACCCTAATCCAAGCCCTAACCCAAATCCTAACCCTAACCCTAACCTAACGCTAACCCTAACCCTAACCGTAACTCAAACACTAACCCTAACCCTAAACCAAACCCTAACCCTAAACCTAACCCTAACCCTTATCCTAACCCTAAACCTAACCCAAAAAATAACATTAACCCTAAACCAAACCCTAACCCTAACCCTAACCCTAACCCTTACCCAAACCCTAAACCTAAACCTAACCCTAACACTACTCCTAACCCTAACCGTAACACAAAATCTAACCCTAACCCGAACCCTAACGCAAACCCTAATCCTAACCCTAACCCTAACCCAAACCGTAACCCTAACCCTATTCCTAACCATAACCCTAAACCTAACCTTCACCCAAACCCTAACCCAAACCCTAACCCTAAACCCTAACCCAAACCCTATGCCTAACTCGAAACCTAACCCTAACTCAAACTCTAACCTTAACTCTAACCCTAACCTAAAACCTAAACCTAACCCTAATCCAAACCCTAACCCAAACCCTAACAATAACCCTAACCCTAACCCTATTCCTAACACTAACCCTAACCCTAACCCTAACCTTAACCCTAACCTAACCCTATCCCTTATCCTAACTCTAAACCTAACCCAAAAAATAACACTAACCCTAAACCAAACCCTAACCTTAACCCTAACCCTAACCCTTACCCAAACCCTAAACCTAAACCTAACCCTAATCTAATCCTAACCCTAACCCTAACGCAAAAACAAACCCTAACTCGAACCCCAACCCAAACCCTAATCCTAACCCTAACCCTAACCCAAACCCTAACCCTATTCCTAACCCTAACCCTAAACCTAACCTTAACCCAAACCCTAACCCACACCCTAAACCTAAACTTAACCCTAACTCAAACTCTAACCCTAACTCGAACCCTAACCCTAATCCAAACACTAACCCAAACCCTAACAATAACCCTAACACTATTCCTAACACTAACCCGAACCCTAACCCTAACCCTAACCCTATTCCTAACACTAACCCTAAACCCTAACCCTAACCAATACCCTAAACATAACCTTCACGCTAACCCTAACCCTAACCGAAACCCTAACCCTAACCCTAACCCTAACCCAAACCCTAACCCTAACACTAACCCTAACCCTAACACTAACCTAAATCCTAACCCTAACATTAACCCAAACCAAAACCCCAAACCTAACTCTAATCCTAACCCTAACCCTAATCAAAACCCTAACTTTAAAACTAACCCTAACCCTAATCCAAAACCTAAACCTAACCCTAATCTTAACTCTAACCCTAACCCTAATCCTAACCCTAACCCTAACCATAACCCTAACCCTAACACAAACCCAACCCCTAACCATAACCCTAACCCTAATCCTAATTCTAACCCCAACCCAAACCATAACCCGAACCCTAAACCTAACCCAAAACCTAAACCTAACACTAACCCTAACCCTAAACCAAACCCTAACTCTAACCCTAAACCTAACCCTAACCCTAATCCTAACCCTATGCCTAACCCTAACACTAACCCTAACCCAAAACCACACCGTAACCACAAACCTAACTCAAACCCTAACCTTAAACCTAACCCAAACCCAAACCCTAACCCTAACCTTAACCCTAAACCAAACCCTAAACCTAAACCTAAACCTAAACCTTACCCTAACCCTAACCCTAACCCTATTGCTAATCCTAACCCTATCCCTAACTTTTAACCAAATCGTAACCCAAACCCTAACCCTAAACCTTACCCTTACCCAAACGCTAAACCTCACCATAACCCTAAGCCAATCCCTAATCTTAACCCTAATCCTAATCCTAACCCTAACGCAAACCCTAACCCAAATTCTAACCCTAAACCAAACCCTAAACCTAACACTCAACCTAACCCTAAGCCTATCCCAAACCCTAAACCTAACCCTAATTCTAATCCTAAACCA
>CM069542.1:142500-167500 GCA_035773235.1 Eospalax fontanierii
CATAACCTTCACGCTAACCCTAACCCTAACCGAAACCCTAACCCTAACCCTAACCCTAACCAAAACCCTAACCCTAACACTAACCCTAACCCTTACACTAACCTAAATCCTAACCATAACATTAACCCAAACAAAAACCCTAAACCTAACTCTAATCCTAACCCTAACCCTAATCAAAACAATAACTTTAAAACTAACCCTAATCCTAATCCAAAACCTAAACCTAACCCTAATCCTAACTCTAACCCTAACCCTAATCCTAACCCTAACCCTAACCCTAACCCTAACACAAACCCAACCCCTAACCCTAACCCTAACCCTAATCCTAATTCTAACCCGAACCCAAACCATAACCCTAACCCTAAACCTAACCCAAAACCTAAACCTAACACTAACCCTAACCCTAAACCAAACCCTAACTCTAACCCTAAACCTAACCCTAACCCTAATCCTAACCCTATGCCTAACCCTAACACTAACCCTAACCCAAAACCACACCGTAACCACAAACCTAACTCAAACCCTAACCTTAAACCTAACCCAAAACCAAACCCTAACCCTAACCTTAACCCTAAACCAAACCCTAAACCTAAACCTAAACCTAACCCTAACCCTAACACTAACCCTATTGCTAATCCTAACCCTAACCCTAACTTTAAACCAAATCATAACCCAAACCCTAATGCTAAACCTAACCCTAACCCAAACGCTAACCCTCACCCTAACCCTAAGCCAATCCCTAATTTTAACCCTAATCCTAATGCTAACCCTAACGCTAAACCTAACCGAAATTTTAACCCTAACCCAAACCCTAAACCTAACACTCAACCTAACCCTAAGCCTATCCCAAACCCTAACCCTAACCATAACCCTAACCCTAACCCTATCTCAAACACTAACCCTAACCCTAACCCAATCCCTAACCGTAAACCTAACCCTAACCCTTATCCTAACCCTAAACCTAACCCAAAAAATAACACTAACCCTAAACCAAACACTAACCCTAACCCTAACCCTAACCCCAACCCAAACCCTAACCCTTACCCAAACCCTAAACCTAAACCTAACCCTAATCCTAATCCTAACCCTAACCCTAACCCTAACCCAAAAACTAACCCTAACTCGAACCCTAACCCAAACCCTAATCCTAACGCTAACCCTAACCCAAACCCTAAACCTAACCCTACTCCTAACCCTAACCCTAAACCTAACCTTAACCCAAACCCTAACCCAAACCCTAACCCTAACCCTAACTCAAACTCTAACCCTAACTCGAACCCTAACCCTAACCCAAACACTAACCCTAACCCTAACCGTATTCCTAACACTAACCTTAACCCTAATCCTAACCCTAACCCTAACCCTAACCCTAACCCTAACCCTATTCCTAACACTAACCCTAAACCCTAACCCTAACCAGTACCCTAAACATAACCTTCACGCTAACCCTAACCCTAACCCAAACCCAACCCTAACCCTAACCCTAACCAAAAACCTAACCCTAACCCTAACCCTAACCCTACCCCAAACCCAAACCCTAACCCTAACCCTAACCCTAACCCTAACCCAAACCCTAACACTAACACTAACACTAACCCTAACAATAACCCAAACCCTAACCCTAACCCTAACTCTAATCCTAAACCTAACCCTAACCCTAAACCAAACCCTAACCCTAAACCTTAACCCAAACCCTAACCCTTACCCAAACCCTAAACCTAAACCTAAACCTAACCCTATTCCTAACCCTAAGCCTAACCGAAAAACTAACCCTAACCCGAACCCTAACCCAAACCCTAATCCTAACCCTAACCCTAACCCTATTCCTAACCATAACCCTAAACCTAAACTTAACCCAAACACTAACCCACACCCTAACACTAAACCCTAACCCAAACCCTATCCCTAACCCTAACCCTAACCCTAACTCAAACTCTAACCCTAACTCTAACCCTAACTCAAAACCTAAACCTAACCCTAATCCAAACCCTAACCGAAACCCTAACAATAACCCTAACCCTAACAATATTCCTAACACTAAGCCTAACCCTAACCCTAACCCTATTCCTAACCCTAACCCTAAACCCTTACCCTAACCAATACCCTAAACGTAACCCTCACGCTAACCCTAACCCTAACCCAAACCCTAACCATAACCCTAACCCTAACCCAAACCCTAACCCTAACCCTAACCCTAACCCTAACCCAAACCAAATCCCTAACCCTAACTCTAATCCTAACCCTAACCCTAATCAAAACCCTAACATTAACCCTAACCCTAACCCTAACCCTATTTCTAACCCTAACCCTAAACCTTAACCCTAACCAATACCCTAAACATAAACTTCACGCTAAACCTAACCCTAACCCTAACCCAAACCCTAACCCTAACCCTAACCCTAACCCAAACCAAAACCCTAACCCTAACTCTAAACCTAACCCTAACCCTAATCAAAACCCTAACATTAACCCTAACCCTAACCCTAACCCTATTCCTAACCTTAACCCTAAACCTAACCTTAACCCAAAACCTAACCGTAAATCTAACCCAAACCCTAACCCTAACTCAAACCCTAACCCTAAGACAAACCCTAACCCTAACACTAACCTTAACCCTAATCCTAAACGTAACACTAACCCTAACCCAAACCCTAACCCTAACACTAACACTTACCCTAAGACAAACCAAAACCTAACCCTAAACCTAACCGAAACCAAAAGCCTAACACTAACTCTAATCCTAACCATAACCCTAATCCTAACCCTAACCCTAACCCTAAACCTAACACTAACCCAAACCCTAAACCTAACCCTAACCCATACCCAACCCCTAACTCTAACCGTAACCCTAACCCAAACACTAACTCAAACCCTAACCCTAACCCTAACCCAAACCCTAACCCTAAACCTAACCCTAACCCTTTTCTGAACCCTAACACAAACCCTAACAATAATCCTAACCCTAGCCCTATTCCTAAACCTAACCCTAACCCAAATCCTAACCCTAACCCTAACCCAAAAACTAACCCTAACCCTAAACCTAACCCTATTCCTAACCCTAACCCTAAACCCAAACCCTAACCAATACCCTAAACATAACCTTCACCCTAACCCTAACCCTAACCCAAACCCTAACCCTAACCCAAAACCTAAACCTAACCGTAATCCTAACCCTAACCCTAAACCTAATCCTAACCCTAACCCTAACCCTAACACAAACCCATCCCCTAACCCTAACCCTAACCCAAACCCTAACCCTAAACCTAAACCTAACTCAAACCCTAACCCTAACCCTAACCCTAACCCAAACCCTAACCCTAAACGTAACCCTAACCCATACCCTAACCCTAAACCTAACCCAAAAAATAACACTAACCCTAAACCAAACCCTAACCCTAACCCTAACCCTAACCCTTACCAAAACCCTAAACCTAAACCTAACCCTAATCTAATCCTAACCCTAACCCTAACCCAAAAACTAACCATAACTCGAACCCTAACACAAACTCTAATCCTAACCCTAACCCAAACCCTAACCCTAACCCTATTCCTAATCCTAACCCTAAATCTAAACTTAACCCAAACCCTAACCGAAACCCTAACCCTAAACTTAACCCTAACTCAAACTCTAACCCTAATTCGAACCCTAACCCTAACCCAAACACTAACGCAAACCCTAACAATAACCCTAACCCTAACCCTATACCTAACACTAACCCTAACCCTAACCCTAAACCTATTCGTAACCCTAACCCTAAACACTAACCCTAACCAATACAATAAACATAACGTTCACGCTAAACCTAACCCTAACCCAAATCCTAACCCTAACCCTAAACCTAACCAAAAACCTAAACCTAACCCAAACCCTATTCCTAACATTAACCCTAAACCTAACCTTAACCCAAACCCTGACCCAAAACCTAACCCTAACCCTAATCCAAACCCTAACCCAAATCCTAACCCTAACCCTAACCTAACCCTAACCCAAACCCTAACCCTAACCCTAACCCTAACACTAACCCAAATCCTAACCCTTACTCAAACCCTAAACCTAAACCTAACCCTAAACCTAAACCAAACCCTAACCCTTACCTAAACCCTAAACCTAACCCTAACCGTAATCCTAACCCTAACCCTAACCCAAAAACTAAACCTAACCCGAACCCTAACCCTAACCCTAATCCTAACACTAACCGTAACCCAAATCCTAACCCAAACCCTAACCCTAAACCTTAACCCAAACCCATTCCCTAACCCGAACCCTAACCCTAACTCAAACTCTAACCTTAACTCTAACCCTAACCCAAAACCTAAACCTAACCCTAATCCAAACCCTAACCCAAACCCTAACAATAACCCTAACCCTAACCCTATTCATAACACTAACCCTAACCCTAACCTTAACCCTAACCCTAACCTAACCCTAACCCTTATCCTAACCCTAAACCTAACCCAAAAAATAACACTAACCCTAAACCAAACCCTAACCCTAACCCTAACCCTTACCCAAACCCTAAACCTAAACCTAACACTAATCTAATCCTAACCCTAACCCTAACGCAAAAACAAACCCTAACTCGAACCCTAACCCAAACCCTAATCCTAAACCTAACCCTAACCCAAAACCTAACCCTAACCCTATTCCTAACCCTAACCCTAAACCTAAACTTAACCCAAACCCTAACCCACACCCTAACCCTAAACTTAACCCTCACTCAAACTCTAACCCTAACTCGAACCCTAACCCTAACCCAAACACTAACGCAAACCCTAACAATAACCCTAACACTATTCCTAACACTAACCCTAAACCTAACCCTAACCCTAACCCTAACCCTAACCCTATTTCTAACCCTAACCCTAAACCCTAACCCTAACCAATACCCTAAACATAAACTTCACGCTAACCCTAACCCTAACCGAAACCCTAACCCTAACCCTAACCCTAACCCAAACCCTAACCCTAACACTAACCCTAACCCTAACACTAACCTAAATCCTAACCCTAACATTAACCCAAACAAAAACCCTAAACCTAACTCTAATCGTAACCTAACCCTAATCAAAACCCTAACATTAAACCTAACCCTAAGCCTAACCCAAAACCTAAACCTAACACTAATCCTAACCCTAACCCTAACCCTATTCCTAACCCTAACCCTAACCCTAACCCTAACACAAACCCATCCTCTAACACTAACCTAACCCTAATCCTAATTCTAACCCGAACCCAAACCATAACCCTCACCCTAAACCTAACCCAAAACCTAAACCTAACACTAACCCTAACCCTTAACCAAACCCTAACTCTAACCCTAAACCTAACCCTAACCCTAATCCTAACCCTATCCCTAACCCTAACACTAACCCTAACCCAAAACGACACCGTCACCACAAACCTAACTCAAACCCTAACCTTAAACCTAACCCAAACCCAAACCCTAACCCTAACCTTAACCCTAAACCAAACCCTAAACCTAAACCTAAACCTAACCCTAACCCTAACCCTAACCCTATTGCTAATCCTAACCCTAAACTTAAATTTAAACCAAATCCTAACCCAAACCCTAACCCTAAACCTAACCCTAACCCAAACGCTAACCCTCACCCTAACCCTAAGCCAATCCCTAATCTTAACCCTAATCCTAATCCTAACCCTAACGCTAACCCTAACCCAAATTCTAACCCTAACCCAAACCCTAAACCTAACACTCAACCTAACCCTAAGCCTATCCCAAACCCTAACCCTAAGCCTAATTCTAATCCTAACCCAAACCCTAACCCTAACACTAACCCTAACCATAACCCTAACCCTAACCCTTACCCAAACCATAAACCGAAACCTAACCCTAATCTAATCCTAACCCTAACCCTAACCCAAAAACTAACCCTAACTCGAACCCTAACCCAAACTCTAATCCTAACCCTAACCCAAACCCTAACCCTAACCCTATTCCTAATCCTAACCCTAAACCTAACCTTAACCCAAACCCTAACCGAAACCCTAACCCTAAACTTAACCCTAACTCAAACTCTAACCCTAATTCGAACCCTAACCCTAACCCAAACACTAACGCAAACCCTAACAATAACCCTAACCCTAACCCTATACCTAACACTAACCCTAACCCTAACCCTAAACCTATTCGTAACCCTAACCCTAAACACTAACCCTAACCAATACATTAAACATAACGTTCACGCTAAACCTAACCCTAACCCAAACCCTAACGCTAACCCTAAACCTAACCAAAAACCTAAACCTAACCCAAACCCTATTCCTAACATTAACCCTAAACCTAACCTTAACCCAAACCCTGACCCAAAACCTAACCCTAACCCTAATCCAAACCCTAACCCAAATCCTAACCCTAACCCTAACCTAACCCTAATCCAAACCCTAACCCTAACCCAAACCCTAACACTAACCCAAATCCTAACCCTTACCCAAACCCTAAACCTAAACCTAACCCTAAACCTAAACCAAACCCTTACCCTTACCTAAACCCTAAACCTAAACCTAACCCTAACCGTAATCCTAACCCTAACCCTAATCCAAAAACTAACCCTAACCCGAACCCTAACCCTAACCCTAATCCTAACACTAACCCTAACCCAAACCCTAACCCTAACCCTATTCCTAACCATAACCCTAAACCTAACATTAACCCAAACCCTAACCCAAACCCTAACCCTAAACCTTAACCCAAACCCTATCCCTAACCCGAAACCTAACCCTAACTCAAACTCTAACCTTAACTCTAACCATAACCCAAAACCTAAACCTAACCCTAATCCAAACCCTAACCCAAACCCTAACAATAACCCTAACCCTAACCCTATTCCTAACACTAACCCTAACCCTAACCCTAACCCTAACCCTAACCTAACCCTAACCCTTATCCTAACCCTAAACCTAACCCAAAAAATAACACTAACCCTAAACCAAACCCTAACCCTAACGCTAACCCTAACCCTTACCCAAACCCTAAACCTAAACCTAACCCTAATCTAATCCTAACCCTAACCCTAACGCAAAAACAAACCCTAACTCGAACCCTAACCCAAACCCTAATCCTAAACCTAACCCTAACCCAAACCCTAACCCTACCCCTATTCCTAACCCTAACCCTAAACCTAAACTTAACCCAAACCCTAACCCACACCCTAACCCTAAACTTAACCCTAACTCAAACTCTAACCCTAACTCGAACCCTAACCCTAACCCAAACACTAACCCAAAAACTAACAATAACCCTAACACTATTCCTAACACTAACCCTAACCCTAACCCTAACCCTAACCCTAACCCTAACCCTATTTCTAACCCTAACCCTAAACCCTAACCCTAACCAATACCCTAAACATAACCTTCACGCTAACCCTAACCCTAACCGAAACCCTAACCCTAACCCTAACCCTAACCCAAACCCTAACCCTAACACTAACCCTAACCCTAACACTAACCTAAATCCTAACCCTAACATTAACCCAAACAAAAACCCTAAACATAACTCTAATCGTAACCCTAACCCTAATCAAAACCCTAACATTAAACCTAACCCTAAGCCTAACCCAAAACCTAAACCTAACCCTAATCCTAACCCTAACCCTAACCCTAATCCTAACCCTAACCCTAACCCTAACCCTAACACAAACCCATCCTCTAACCCTAACCCTAACCCTAATCCTAATTCTAACCCGAACCCAAACCTAACCCTAACCCTAAACCTAACCCAAAACCTAAATCTAACACTAACCCTAACCCTTAACCAAACCCTAACTCTAACCCTAAACCTAACCCTAACCCTAATCCTAACCCTATCCCTAACCCTAACACTAACCCTAACCCAAAACGACACCGTAACCACAAACCTAACTCAAACCCTAACCTTAAACCTAACCCAAACCCAAACCCTAACCCTAACCTTAACCCTAAACCAAACCCTAAACCTAAACCTAAACCTAACCCTAACCCTAACCCTAACCCTATTGCTAATCCTAACCCTAACCTTAAATTTAAACCAAATCCTAACCCAAACCCTAACCCTAAACCTAACCCTAACCCAAACGCTAACTCTCACCCTAACCCTAAGCCAATCCCTAATCTTAACCCTAATCCTAATCCTAACCCTAACGCTAACCCTAACCCAAATTCTAACCCTAACCCAAACCCTAAACCTAACACTCAACCTAACCCTAAGCCTATCCCAAACCCTAACCCTAAGCCTAATTCTAATCCTAACCCAAACCCTAACCCTAACACTAACCCTAACCATAACCCTAACCCTAACCCTTACCCAAACCCTAAACCTAAACCTAACCCTAATCTAATCCTAACCCTAACCCTAACCCAAAAACTAACCCTAACTCGAACCCTAACCCAAACTCTAATCCTAACCCTAACCCAAACCCTAACCCTAACCCTATTCCTAATCCTAACCCTAAACCTAACCTTAACCCAAACCCTAACCGAAACCCTAACCCTAAACTTAACCCTAACTCAAACTCTAACCCTAATTCGAACCCTAACCCTAACCCAAACACTAACCCAAACCCTAACAATAACTCTAACCCTAACCCTATACCTAACACTAACCCTAACCTTAACCCTAAACCTAAACCTATTCCTAACCCTAACCCTAAACCGTAACCCTAACCAATACCCTAAACATAAACTTCACACTAAACCTAACCCTAACCCAAACCCTAACCCTAACCCTAAACCTAACCAAAAACCTAAAACTAACCCTAACCCTATTCCTAACATTAACCCTAAACCTAACCTTAACCGAAACCCTGACCCAAACCCTAACTCTAACCCTAACCCTAACCCTAACCCTAATCCAAACCCTAACCCAAATCCTAAACCTAACCCTAACCTAACCCTAACCCAAACCCTAACCCTAACACTAACCCTAACCCTAACACCAACCCAAATCCTAACCCTAACATTAACCCAAACCAAAACCCTAAACCTAACCCTAACCCTAACCCAAACCCTAACCCTAAATCTAACCCTAACCCTAATCCTAACCCTAACCCTAACCCTAATCCTAACCCTAACTCTAACCCTAACACAAACCCAACCCCTAACCCTAACCCTAACCCTAACCCAAACCCTAACCCTAAACCTAACCCTAACTCAAACCCTAACCCTAACCCTAACCCTAACCCAAACCCTAACCCTAAATCTAACCCTAACCCTAATCCTAACCCTAACCCTAACCCAAAAACTAACCCTAACAATAACCCAAACCCTAACCCTAACCCTAACTCCAACCCTAACCCTAACTCAAACCCTAACCCTAACCCTAACCCAAACCCTAACCCTAAACCTAACCCTAACCCTTACCCTCACCCTAAACCTAACCCGAAAAATAACACTAACCCTAAACCAAACCCTAACCCTAACCCTAACCCTAATCCTAACCCTAACCCAAACCCTAACCCTTACCCAAACTCTAAACCTAAACCTAAACCTAACCCTAATCCTAACCTTAACCCTAACCGAAAAACTAACCCTAACCCGAACCCTAACCCAAACCCTAATCCTAAACCTAACCCTAACCCTATTCCTAACCATAACCCTAAACCTAACCTTAACCCAAACACTAACACTAACCCTAACCCTAACCCTAACCCAAACCCTAACCCTTACCCAAACCGTAAACCTAAACCTAACCCTAACCCTAATCCTAACCTTAACCCTAACCCAAAAACCAACCCTAACTCCAACCCTAACCCAAAACCTAATCCTAACCCGAACGCTAACCCAAACCCTAACCCTAACCCTATTCCTAACCCTAACCCTAAACCTAAACTTAACCCAAACCCTAACCCAAACCCTAACCCTAATCCTAACCCTAACTCAAACTGTAACCCTAACTCGAACTCTAACCCTAACCCAAACACTAACCCATACCTTAACAATAACCCTAACCCTATTCCTAACACTAACCCGAACCCTAAACCTAACCCTATTCCTAACCCTAACCCTAAACCCTAACCCTAACCAATACCCTAAACATAACCTTCACGCTAAACCTAACCCTAACCCAAACCTTAACCCTAACCCTAAACCTAAACAAAAACCTAAACCTAACCCTAACCCTAACCCTAAAGCAAACCCAAACCCTAACAGTAACCCTAACCCTAACACTAACCCAAATCCTAACCCTAACATTAACACAAACCCAAACCATAAACCGAACTCTAATCCTAACCCTAACCCTAATCAAAACCCTAACATTAAACCTAACCCTAAACCTAACCCAAAACCTAAACCTAACCGTAATCCTAACACTAACCCTAACCCTAATCCTAACCCTAACCCTAACCCTCACACAAACCCATCCCCTAACCCTAACCCTAACCCTAACCCAAACCCTAACCCTAAACCTAACCCTAACTCATACCCTAACCCTAACCCTAACCCTAACCCTAACTCAAACCCTAACCCTAAATCTAACACTAACCCTAATCCTAACCCTAACCCTAACCCAAAAACTAACACTGAAGATATCCCAAACCCTAACCCTAAACCTAAGCCTAACCCTAACCCAAACCCTAACACTAACACTAACACTAACACTAACCCTAACACGAAACCAAACCCTAACCCTAATACTAAATCAAACCAAAACCCTAACCCTAACTCTAATCCTAACCCGAACCCTAACCCTAACCCTAACCGTAACCCTATCCCTAACTCAAACCCTAACCCTAACCCTAACCCAAACCCTAACCCTAAACCTAACCCTAAACCTTATTCTAACCATAAACATAACCCAAAAAATAACACTAACCCTAAACCAAACCCTAACCCTAACCCTAACCCTAACCCAAACCCTAACCCTTACCCAAACCCTAAACCTAAACCTAACCCTAACCCTAATCCCAACCCTAAACCTAACCCAAAAACTAACCCTAACCTGAATCCTAACCCAAACCCTAATCCTAACCCTTACCCTAACCCAATCCCTAACCCTTACCCTATTCCTAACCATAACCCTAAACCTAACCTTTATCTAAACCCTAACCAAAACCCTAACCCTAAACCCTAACCCAAACCCTATCCCTAACCCTAACCCTAACCCTAACTCAAACTCTAACCCTAACTCTAACCCTAACCCAAAACCTAAACCTAACCCTAATCGAATCCCTAACCCTAACCCTAACCCTAACCCTAACCCTAACCCTTATCCTAACCCTAAACCTAACCCAAAAAATAACACTAACCCTAAACCAAACCCTAACCCTAACACTAACCCTTACCCAAACCCTAAACCTAAACCTAACCCTAATCTAATCCTAACCTTAACCCTAACCCAAAAACAATCCCTAACCCGAACCCTAACCCAAACCCTAATCCTAACCCTAACCCTAACCCAAACCCTAACCATAACCCTATTCCTAACCATAACCCTAAACCTAACCTTAACCCAAACCCTAACCCAAACCCTAACCCTAAAACCTAACCCAAACCCTATCCCGAACCCTAACCCTAACCCTAAATCCAACTCTATCACTAACTCTAAACCTAACCAAAAACCTAAACCTAAACCTAAAACACACCCTAACCCACACCGTAAAAATAACCCTAACATTAACCATATTACTAACACTAACCCTAACCCTAACCTTAACCATAACCCTAACCCAAACCATAATCCTAACCCTAACCCAAAGCCTAACCCTAACCCTAACCCTAACCCAAAAACTAACCCTAACTCGAACCATAACCCAAACCCTAATCCTAACCCTAACCCTAACGCAAACCCTAACCCTAACCCTATTCCTAACATTAACCCTAAACCTAACCTTAACCCAAAACCTGACCCAAATCCTAACCCTAACCCTAACGCTAACCCTAACCCTAATCCAAACCCTAACCCAAATCCTAACCCTAACCCTAACCTAACCCTAACCCTAACCCTAACCCTAACTCAAACACTAACCCTAACCCTAAACCAAACCCTAACCCTAAACGTAACCCTAACCCTTATCCTAACCCTAAACCTAACCCAAAAAATAACACTAACCCTAAACCAAACCCTAACCCTAACCCTAACCCTAACCCTAACCCTAACCCTTACCCAAAGCCTAAACCTAAACCTAACCGTAAGCCTAATCTTAACCCTAAGCCTAACCCAAAAACTAACCCTAACCCGAACCCTAACGCAAACCCTAATCCTAACCCTAACCCTAACCCAAACCCTAACCCTAACCCTATTCCTAACCATAACCCTAAACCTAACCTTAACCCAAACCCTAACCCAAACCCTAACCCTAAACCCTAACCCAAACCCTATGCCTAACTCGAAACCTAACCCTAACTCAAACTCTAACCTTAACTCTAACAATAACCTAAAACCTAAACTTAACCCTAATCCAAACCCTAACCCAAACCCTAACAATAACCCTAACCCTAACCCTATTCCTAACACTAACCCTAACCCTAACCCTAACCCTAACCCTAACCCTAACCTAACCCTATCCCTTATCCTAACCCTAAACCTAACCCAAAAAATAACACTAACCCTAAACCAAACCCTAACCTTAACCCTAACCCTAACCTTTACCCAAACCCTAAACCTAAACCTAACCCTAATCTAATCCTAACCCTAACCCTAACGCAAAAACAAACCCTAACTCGAACCCTAACCCAAACCCTAATCCTAACCCTAACCCTACCCCAAACCCTAACCCTAACCCTAACCCTAAACCTAACCTTAACCCAAACCCTAACCGACACCCTAACCGTAAACTTAACCCTAACTCAAACTCTAACACTAACTCGAACCCTAAGCCTAATCCAAACACTAACCCAAACATTAACAATAACCCTAACACTATTCCTAACACTAACCCGAACCCTAACCCTAACCCTAACCCTAACCATCTTCCTAACCCTAACCCTAAACCCTAACCCTAACCAATACCCTAAACATAACCTTCACGCTAACCCTAACCCTAACCGAAACCCTAACCCTAACCCTAACCCTAACCCAAACCCTAACCCTAACACTAACCCTAACCCTTACACTAACCTAAATCCTAACCATAACATTAACCCAAACCAAAACCCTAAACCTAACTCTAATCCTAACCCTAACCCTAATCAAAACAATAACTTTAAAACTAACCCTAATCCTAATCCAAAACCTAAACCTAACCCTAATCCTAACTCTAACCCTAACCCTAATCCTAACCCTAACCCTAACCCTAACCCTAACACAAACCCAACCCCTAACCCTAACCCTAACCCTAATCCTAATTCTAACCCGAACCCAAACCATAACCCTAACCCTAAACATAACCCAAAACCTAAACCTAACACTAACCCTAACCCTAAACCAAACCCTAACTCTAACCCTAAACCTAACCCTAACCCTAATCCTAACCCTATGCCTAACCCTAACACTAACCCTAACCCAAAACCACACCGTAACCACAAACCTAACTCAAACCCTAACCTTAAACCTAACCCAAAACCAAACCCTAACCCTAACCTTAACCCTAAACCAAACCGTAAACCTAAACCTAAACCTAACCCTAACCCTAACCCTAACCCTATTGCTAATCCTAACCCTAACCCTAACTTTAAACCAAATCGTAACCCAAACCCTAACGCTAAACCTAACCCTAACCCAAACGCTAACCCTCACCCTAACCCTAAGCCAATCCCTAATTTTAACCCTAATCCCAATGCTAACCCTAACGCTAAACCTAACCGAAATTTTAACCCTAACCCAAACCCTAACCCTAACACTCAACCTACCCCTACGGATATCCCACACCCCAACCCTAACCCTAATTCCAATTCTAAACCAAACCCTAACCCTAACACTAACCCTAACCATAACCCTAACCCTAACCCTATCTCAAACACTAACCCTAAACCTAACCCAATCCCTAACCCTAAACCTAACCCTAACCCTTATCCTAACCCTAAACCTAACCCAAAAAATAACACTAACCCTAAACCAAACACTAACCCTAACCCTAACCCCAACCCAAACCCTAACCCTTACCCAAACCCTAAACCTAAACCTAACCCTAATCCTAATCCTAACCCTAACCCTAACCCAAAAACTAACCCTAACTCGAACCCTAACCCAAACCCTAATCCTAACGCTAACCCTAACCCAAACCCTAAACCTAACCCTACTCCTAACCCTAACCCTAAACCTAACCTTAACCCAAACCCTAACCCAAACTCTAACCCTAACTCGAACCCTAACCCTAACCCAAACACTAACCCTAACCCTAACAATAACCCTAACCCTAACCGTATTCCTAACACTAACCTTAACCCTAACCCTAACCCTAACCCTAACCCTATTCCTAACACTAACCCTAAACCCTAACCCTAACCAGTACCCTAAACATAACCTTCACGCTAACCCTAACCCTAACCCAAACCCAACCCTAACCCTAAACCTAACCAAAAACCTAACCCTAACCCTAACCCTAACCCTAACCCAAACCCAAACCCTAACCCTAACCCTAACCCTAACCCTAACCCAAACCCTAACACTAACACTAACACTAACCCTAACACTAACCCAAACCCTAACCCTAACCCTAACTCTAATCCTAACCCTAACCCTAACCCTAACCCTAACCCTAACCCTAACCCTAACCCTAACTGAAACCCTAACCCTAACCCTAACCCAAACCCTAACCCTAACCCTAACCCTAACCCTTATCCTAACCCTAAACCTAACCCAAAATATAACACTAACCCTAAACCAAACCCTAACCCTAACCCTAACCCTAACCCTAACCCAAACCCTAGCCCTTACCCAAACTCTAAACCTTAACCTTACCCTAACCCTAATCCTGACCCTAACCGTAACCCAAAAACTAACCCTAACCCGAACCCTAACCCAAACCCTAATCCTAACCCTAACCCAAACCCTAACCCTTACCCAAACCCTAAACCTAAACCTAACCCTAACCCTAATCCTAACCCTAACCCGAACCCAAAAACTAACCCTAACCCGAACCCTAACCCAAACCCTAATCCTAACCCTAACCCTAACCCAAACCCTAACCATAACCCTATTCCTAACCATAACCCTAAACCTAACCTTAACCCAAACCCTAACCCAAACCGTAACCCTAAACCCTAACCCAAACCCTATCCCGAACCCTAACCCTAACCCTAAATCAAACTCTAACACTAACTCTAAACCTAACCCAAAACCTAAACCTAACCATAATCCAAACCCTAACCGAAACCATAACAATAACCCTAACCTTAACCCTATTCCTAACACTAACGCTAACCCTAACCCTAACCCTAAACCTAACCCAAACCCTAACCCTAACCCTAACCCTAACCCAAACCCTAATCCTAACGCTAACCCTAACCCAAACCCTAACCCTAACCCTCTTCCTAATATTAACCCTAAACCTAACCTTAACCCAAAAGCTGACCCAAACACTAACCCTAACCCTAACCCTAACCCTAATCCAAACCCTAACCCAAATCCTTACCCTAACCCTAACCTAACCCTAACCCTAACCCTAACCCTAACTCAAACACTAACCCTAACCCTAAACCAAACCCTAACCCTAAACCTAACCCTAACCCTTATCCTAACCCTAAACCTAACCCAAAAAATAACACTAACCCTAAACCAAACCCTAACCCTAACCCTAACCCTAACCCTTACCCAAACCCTAAACCTAAACCTCACCCTAATCTAATCCTAACCCTAACCCAAACCCAAAAAATAACCATAACTCGAACCCTAACCCAAACTCTAATCCTAACCCTAACCCAAACCCTAACCCTAACCCTATTCCTAATCCAAACCCTAAACCTATCCTTAACTCAAACCCTAACCGAAACCCTAACCCTAAACTTAACCCTAACTCCAAATCTAACCCTAATTCGAACGCTAACCCTAACCCAAACACTAACCCAAACCCTAACAATAACCCTAACCCTAACCCTATACCTAACACTAACCCTAACCCTAACCATAACCCTAAACCTATTCCTAACCCTAACCCTAAACCCTAACCCTAACCAATACCCTAAACATAAACTTCACGCTAAACCTAACCCTAACCCAAACCCTAACCCTAACCCTAATCCAAACCCTAACCCAAATCCTAACCCTAACCCTAACCCTAACCCTAATCCAAACCCTAACCCAAATCCTAACCCTAACCCTAACCTAACCCTAACCCAAACCCTAACCCTAACACTAACCCTAAACCTAACACTAACCCAAATCCTAACCCTAACATTAACCCAAACCAAAACCCTAAACCTAACTCTAATCCTAACCCTAACCCTAATCAAAACCCTAACATTAAACCTAACCCTAACCCTAACCCAAAACCTAATCCTAACCCTAATCCTAACCTTAACCCTAACCCTAATCCTAACCCTAACTGTAACCCTAAATCAAACCCTAACCCTAACCCTAACCTTAACCCAAACCCTAACCCTAAATCTAACCCTAACCCTAATCCTAACCCTAACCCTAACCCAAAAACGAACCCTAACAATAACCCAAACCCTAACCCTAACCCTAAACCTAACCCTAACCCTAACCCTAACTCAAACCCTAACCCTAACCCTAACCCAAACCCTAACCCTAAACCTAACCCTAACCCTTATCCTCACCCTAAACCTAACCCAAAAAATAACACGAACCCTAAACCAAACCCTAACCCTAAACCTTAACCCAAACCCTAACCCTTACCCAAACCCTAAACCTAAACCTAAACCTAACCCTATTCCTAACCCTAAGCCTAACCGAAAAACTAACCCTAACCCGAACCCTAACCCAAACCCTAATCCTAACCCTAACCCTAACCCTATTCCTAACCATAACCCTAAACCTAACCTTAACCCAAACACTAACCCAAACCCTAACACTAAACCCTAACCCAAACCCTATCCCTAACCCTAACCCTAACCCTAACTCAAACTCTAACCCTAACTCTAACCCTAACTCAAAACCTAAACCTAACCCTAATCCAAACCCTAACCCAAACCCTAACAATAACCCTAACCCTAACAATATTCCTAACACTAAGCCTAACCCTAACCCTAACCCTATTCCTAACCCTAACACTAAACCCTTACCCTAACCAATACCCTAAACGTAACCCTCACGCTAACCCTAACCCTAACCCAAACCCTAACCATAACCCTAACCCTAACCCAAACCCTAACCCTAACCCTAACCCTAACCCAAACCACATCCCTAACCCTAACTCTAATCCTAACCCTAACCCTAATCAAAACCCTAACATTAACCCTAACCCTAACCCGAACCCTATTTCTAACCCTAACCCTAAACCCTAACCCTAACCAATACCCTAAACATAAACTTCACGCTAAACCTAACCCTAACCCTAAACCTAACCTTAACCCAAAACCTAACCGTAAATCTAACCCAAACCCTAACCCTAACTCAAACCCTAACCCTAAGACAAACCCTAACCCTAACACTAACCTTAACCCTAATCCTAAACGTAACACTAACCCTAACCCAAACCCTAACCCTAACACTAACACTTACCCTAAGACAAACCAAAATCTAACCCTAAACCTAACCGAAACCAAAAGCCTAACACTAACTCTAATCCTAACCCTAACCCTAATCCTAACCCTAACCCTAACCCTAAACCTAACACTAACCCAAACCCTAAACCTAACCCTAACCCATACCCAACACCTAACTCTAACCCTAACCCTAACCGAAACACTAACTCAAACCCTAACCCTAACCCTAACCCAAACCCTAACCCTAAACCTAACCCTAACCCTTTTCTGAACCCTAACACAAACCCTAACAATAATCCTAACCCTAGCCCTATTCCTAAACCTAACCCTAACCCAAATCCTAACCCTAACCCTAACCCAAAAACTAACCCTAACCCTAAACCTAACCCTATTCCTAACCCTAACCCTAAACCCTAACCCTAACCAATACAATAAACATAACCTTCACCCTATCCCTAACCCTAACCCAAACCCTAAACCTAACCCAAAACCTAAACCTAACCGTAATCCTAACCCTAACCCTAAACCTAATCCTAACCCTAACCATAACCCTAACACAAACCCATCCCCTAACCCTAACCCTAACCCAAACCCTAACCCTAAACCTAACCCTAACTCAAACCCTAACCCTAACCCTAACCCTAACCCAAACCCTAACCCTAAACGTAACCCTAACCCATACCCTAACCCTAAACCTAACCCAAAAAATAACACTAACCCTAAACCAAACCCTAACCCTAACCCTAACCCTAACCCTTACCAAAACCCTAAACCTAAACCTAACCCTAATCTAATCCTAACCCTAACCCTAACCCAAAAACTCACCATAACTCAAACCCTAACACAAACTCTAATCCTAACCCCAACCCAAACCCTACCCCTAACGCTATTCCTAATCCTAACCCTAAATCTAAACTTAACTCAAACCCTAACCGAAACCCTAACCCTAAACTTAACCCTAACTCAAACTCTAACCCTAATTCGAACCCTAACCCTAACCCAAACACTAACGCAAACCCTAACAATAACCCTAAACCTAACCCTATACCTAACACTAACCCTAACCCTAACCCTAAACCTATTCGTAACCCTAACCCTAAACACTAACCCTACCCAATACAATAAACATAACGTTCACGCTAAACCTAACCCTAACCCAAACCCTAACCCTAACCCTAAACCTAACCAAAAACCTAAACCTAACCCAAACCCTATTCCTAACATTAACCCTAAACCTAACCTTAACCCAAACCCTGACCCAAACCCTAACCCTAACCCTAATCCAAACCCTAACCCAAATCCTAACCCTAACCCTAACCTAACCCTAACCCAAACCCTAACCCTAACCCTAACCCTAACACTAACCCAAATCCTAACCCTTACCCAAACCCTAAACCTAAACCTAACCCTAAACCTAAACCAAACCCTAACCCTTACCTAAACCCTAAACCTAACCCTAACCGTAATCCTAACCCTAACCCTAACCCAAAAACTAAACCTAACCCGAACCCTAACCCTAACCCTAATCCTAACACTAACCGTAACCCAAACCCTAAACCAAACCCTAACCATAAACCTTAACCCAAACCCATTCCCTAACCCGAACCCTAACACTAACTCAAACTCTAACCTTAACTCTAACCCTAACCCAAAACCTAAACCTAACCCTAATCCAAACCCTAACCCAAACCCTAACAATAACCCTAACCCTAACCCTATTCATAACATTAACCCTAACCCTAACCCTAACCCTAACCCTAACCTAACCCTAACCCTTATCCTAACCTTAAACCTAACCCAAAAAATAACACTAACCCTAAACCACACCCTAACCCTAACCCTAACCCTAAAGCTTACCCAAACCCTAAACCTAAACCTAACCCTAATCTAATCCTAACCCTAACCCTAACGCAAAAACAAACCCTAACTCGAACCCTAACCCAAACCCTAATCCTAAACCTAACCCTAACACAAAACCTAACCCTAACCCTATTCCTAACCCTAACCCTAAACCTAAACTTAACCCAAACCCTAACCCACACCCTAACCCTAAACTTAACCCTAACTCAAACTCTAACCCTAACTCGAACCCTAACCCTAACCCAAACACTAACCCAAACCCTAACAATAACCCTAACACTATTCCTAACACTAACCCTAACCCTAACCCTAACCCTAACCCTAACCCTAACCCTAACCCTATTTCTAACCCTAACCCTAAACCCTAACCCTAACCAATACCCTAAACATAAACTTCACGCTAACCCTAACCCTAACCGAAACCCTAACCCTAACCCTAACCCTAACCCAAACCCTAACCCTAACACTAACCCTAACCCTAACACTAACCTAAATCCTAACCCTAACATTAACCCAAACAAAAACCCTAAACCTAACTCTAATCGTAACCTAACCCTAATCAAAACCCTAACATTAAACCTAACCCTAAGCCTAACCCAAAACCTAAACCTAACCCTAATGCTAAACCTAACCCTAACCCTATTCCTAACCCTAACCCTAACCCTAACCCTAACACAAACCCATCCTCTAAACCTAACCCTAACCCTAATCCTAATTCTAACCCGAACCCAAACCATAACCCTAACCCTAAACCTAACCCAAAACCTAAACCTAACACTAACCCTAACCCTTAACCAAACCCTAACTCTAACCCTAAACCTAACCCTAACCCTAATCCTAACCCTATCCCTAACCCTAACACTAACCCTAACCCAAAACGACACCGTAACCACAAACCTAACTCAAACCCTAACCTTAAACCTAACCCAAACCCAAACCCTAACCCTAACCTTAACCCTAAACCAAACCCTAAACCTAAACCTAAACCTAACCCTAAACCTAACCCTAACCCTATTGCTAATCCTAACCCTAACCTTAAATTTAAACCAAATCCTAACCCAAACCCTAACCCTAAACCTAACCCTAACCCAAACGCTAACCCTCACCCTAACCCTAAGCCAATCCCTAATCTTAACCTTAATCCTAATCCTAACCCTAACGCTAACCCTAACCCAAATTCTAACCCTAACCCAAACCCTAAACCTAACACTCAACCTAACCCTAAGCCTATCCCAAACCCTAACCCTAAGCCTAATTCTAATCCTAACCCAAACCCTAACCCTAACACTAACCCTAACCATAACTCTAACCCTAACCCTTACCCAAACCATAAACCTAAACCTAACCCTAATCTAATCCTAACCCTAACCCTAACCCAAAAACTAACCCTAACTCGAACCCTAACCCAAACTCTAATCCTAACCCTAACCCAAACCCTAACCCTAACCCTATTCCTAATCCTAACCCTAAACCTAACCTTAACCCAAACCCTAACCGAAACCCTAACCCTAAACTTAACCCTAACTCAAACTCTAACCCTAATTCGAACCCTAACCCTAACCCAAATACTAACGCAAACCCTAACAATAACCCTAACCCTAACCCTATACCTAACACTAACCCTAACCCTAACCCTAAACCTATTCGTAGCCCTAACCCAAAACACTACCCCTAACCAATACAATAAACATCACGTTCACGCTAAACCTAACCCTAACCCAAACCCTAACCCTAACCCTAAACCTAACCAAAAACCTAAACCTAACCCAAACCCTATTCCTAACATTAACCCTAAACCTAACCTTAACCCAAACCCTGACCCAAAACCTAACCCTAACCCTAATCCAAACCCTAACCCAAATCCTAACCCTAACCCTAACCTAACCCTAACCCAAACCCTAACCCTAACCCTAACCCTAACACTAACCCAAATCCTAACCCTTACCCAAACCCTAAACCTAAACCTAACCTTAAACCTAAACCAAACCCTTACCCTTACCTAAACCCTAAACCTAAACCTAACCCTAACCGTAATCCTAACCCTAACCCAAAAACTAACCCTAACCCGAACCCTAACCCTAACCCTAATCCTAACACTAACCCTACCCCAAACCCTAACCCTAACCCTATTCCTAACCATAACCCTAAACCTAACATTAACCCAAACAATAACCCAAACACTAACCCTAAACCTTAAGCCAAACCCTATCCCTAACCCGAAACCTAACCCTAACTCAAACTCTAACCTTAACTCTAACCCTAACCCAAAACCTAAACCTAACCCTAATCCAAACCCTAACCCAAACCCTAACAATAACCCTAACCCTAACCCTATTCCTAACACTAACCCTAACCCTAACCCTAACCTAACCCTAACCCTTATCCTAACCCTAAACCTAACCCAAAAAATAACACTAACCCTAAACCAAACCCTAACCCTAACGCTAACCCTAACCCTTACCCAAACCCTAAACCTAAACCTAACCCTAATCTAATCCTAACCCTAACCCTAACGCAAAAACAAACCCTAACTCGAACCCTAACCCAAACCCTAATCCTAAACCTAACCCTAACCCAAACCCTAACCCTAACCCTATTCCTAACCCTAACCCTAAACCTAAACTTAACCCAAACCCTAACCCACACCCTAACCCTAAACTTAACCCTAACTCAAACTCTAACCCTAACTCGAACCCTAACCCTAACCCAAACACTAACCCAAACCCTAACAATAACCCTAACACTATTCCTAACACTAACCCTAACCCTAACCCTAACCCTAACCCTAACCCTAACCCTATTTCTAACCCTAACCCTAAACCCTAACCCTTACCAATACCCTAAACATAACCTTCACGCTAACCCTAACCCTAACCGAAACCCTAACCCTAACCCTAACCCTAACCCAAACTCTAACCCTAACACTAACCCTAACCCAAAACGACACCGTAACCAAACACCTAACTCAAACCCTAACCTTAAACCTAACCCAAACCCAAACCCTAACCCTAACCTTAACCCTAAACCAAACCCTAAACCTAAACCTAAACCTAACCCTAACCCTAACCCTAACCCTATTGCTAATCCTAACCCTAACCTTAAATTTAAACCAAATCCTAACCCAAACCCTAACCCTAAACCTAACCCTAACCCAAACGCTAACTCTCACCCTAACCCTAAGCCAATCCCTAATCTTAACCCTAATCCTAATCCTAACCCTAACGCTAACCCTAACCCAAATTCTAACCCTAACCCAAACCCTAAACCTAACACTCAACCTAACCCTAAGCCTATCCCAAACCCTAACCCTAAGCCTAATTCTAATCCTAACCCAAACCCTAACCCTAACACTAACCCTAACCATAACCCTAACCCTAACCGTTACCCAAACCCTAAACCTAAACCTAACCCTAATCTAATCCTAACCCTAACCCTAACCCAAAAACTAACCCTAACTCGAACCCTAACCCAAACTCTAATCCTAACCCTAACCCAAACCCTAACCCTAACCCTATTCCTAATCCTAACCCTAAACCTAACCTTAACCCAAACCCTAACCGAAACCCTAACCCTAACCTTAACCCTAACTCAAACTCTAACCCTAATTCGAACCCTAACCCTAACCCAAACACTAACCCAAAACCTAACAATAACTCTAACCCTAACCCTATACCTAACACTAACCCTAACCCTAACCCTAAACCTAAACCTATTCCTAACCCTAACCCTAAACCGTAACCCTAACCAATACCCTAAACATAAACTTCACACTAAACCTAACCCTAACCCAAAACCTAACCCTAACCATAAACCTAACCAAAAACCTAAAACTAACCCTAACCCTATTCCTAACATTAACCCTAAACCTAACCTTAACCGAAACCCTGACCCAAACCCTAACTCTAACCCTAACCCTAACCCTAACCCTAATCCAAACCCTAACCCAAATCCTAAACCTAACCCTAACCTAACCCTAACCCAAACCCTAACCCTAACACTAACCCTAACCCTAACACCATCCCAAATTCTAACCCTAACATTAACCCAAACCAAAACCCTAAACCTAACTCTAATCCTAACCCTAACCCTAAACAAAACCCTAACATTAAATCTAACCCTAACCCTAACCCAAAACCTAAACCTAACCCTAATCCTAAGCCTAAACCTATCCCTAATCCTATCCCTAACTCTAACCCTATCACAAACCCAACCCCTAACCCTAACCCTAACCCTAACCCAAACCCTAACCCTAAACCTAACCCTAACTCAAACCCTAACCCTAACCCTAACCCTAACCCAAACCCTAACCCTAAATCTAACCCTAACCCTAATCCTAACCCTAACCCTAACCCAAAAACTAACCCTAACAATAACCCAAACCCTAACCCTAACCCTAACTCCAACCCTAACCCTAACTCAAACCCTAACCCTAACCCTAACCCAAACCCTAACCCTAAACCTAACCCTAACCCTTACCCTCACCCTAAACCTAACCCGAAAAATAACACTAACCCTAAACCAAACCCTAACCCTAACCCTAACCCTAATCCTAACCCTAACCCAAACCCTAACCCTTACCCAAACTCTAAACCTAAACCTAAACCTAACCCTAATCCTAACCTTAACCCTACCCGAAAAACTAACCCTAACCCGAACCCTAACCCAAACCCTAATCCTAAACCTAACCCTAACCCTATTCCTAACCCTAACCCTAAACCTAACCTTAACCCAAACACTAACACTAACCCTAACCCTAACCCTAACCCAAACCCTAACCCTTACCCAAACCGTAAACCTAAACCTAACCCTAACCCTAATCCTAACCTTAACCCTAACCCAAAAACCAACCCTAACTCGAACCCTAACCCAAAACCTAATCCTAATCCGAACGCTAACCCAAACCCTAACCCTAACCCTATTCCTAACCCTAACCCTAAACCTAAACTTAACCCAAACCCTAACCCAAACCCTAACCCTAATCCTAAACCTAACTCAAACTGTAACCCTAACTCGAACTCTAACCCTAACCCAAACACTAACCCATACCTTAACAATAACCCTAACCCTATTCCTAACACTAACCCGAACCCTAAACCTAACCCTATTCCTAATCCTAACCCTAAACCCTAACCCTAACCAATACCCTAAACATAACCTTCACGCTAACCCTAACCCTAACCCAAACCTTAACCCTAACCCTAAACCTAACCAAAAACCTAAACCTAACCCTAACCCTAACCCTAACCCAAACCCAAACCCTAACACTAACCCTAACCCTAACACTAACCCAAATCCTAACCCTAACATTAACCCAAACCCAAACCATAAACCGAACTCTAATCCTAACCCTAACCCTAATCAAAACCCTAACATTAAACCTAACCCTAAACCTAACCCAAAACCTAAACCTAACCGTAATCCTAACACTAACCCTAACCCTAATCCTAACCCTAACCCTAACCCTCACACAAACCCATCCCCTAACCCTAACCCTAACCCTAACCCAAACCCTAACCCTAAACCTAACCCTAACTCATACCCTAACCCTAACCCTAACCCTAACCCTAACTCAAACCCTAACCCTAAATCTAACACTAA
>CM069542.1:170000-182500 GCA_035773235.1 Eospalax fontanierii
ACCCAAATCCTAACCCTAACATTAACCCAAACCAAAACCCTAAACCTAACTCTAATCCTAACCCTAACCCTAATCAAAACCCTAACATTAAACCTAACCCTAAACTTAACCCAAAACCTAAACCTAACCCTAATCCTAACCCTAACCCTAACCCTAATCCTAACCCTAACTCTAACCCTAACACAAACCCAACCCCTAACCCTAACCCTAACCCAAACCCTAACCCTAAACCTAACCCTAAATCAAACCCTAACCCTAACCCTAACCCTAACCCAAACCCTAACCCTAAATCTAACCCTAACCCTAATCCTAATCCTAACCCTAACCCTAACCCAAAAACTAACCCTAACAATAACCCAAACCCTAACCCTAAACCTAACCCTAACCCTAACGCTAACTCAAACCCTAACCCTAACCCTAAACCAAACCCTAACCCTAAACCTAACGCTAACCCTTATCCTCACCCTAAACCTAACACAAAAAATAACACTAACCCTAAACCAAACCCTAAACCTAACCCTAACCCAAACCCTAACCCTTACCCAAACCCTAAACCTAAACCTAAACCTAACCCTAATCCTAACCCTAAGCCTAACCGAAAAACTAACCCTAACCCGAACCCTAACCCAAACCCTAATCCTAACCCTAACCCTAACCCTATTCCTAACCATAACCCTAAACCTAACCTTAACCCAAACACTAACCCAAACCCTAACACTAAACCCTAACTCAAACCCTATCCCTAACCCTAACCCTAACCCTAACTCAAACTCTAACCCTAACTCTAACCCTAACTCAAAACCTAAACCTAACCCTAATCCAAACCCTAACCCAAACCCTAACAATAACACTAACCCTAACAATATTCCTAACACTAACCCTAACCCTAACCCTAACCCTATTCCTAACCCTAACCCTAAACCCTTACCCTAACCAATACCCTAAACGTAACCCTCACGCTAAACCTAACCCTAACCCAAACCCTAAACATAACCCTAACCCTAACCCAAACCCTAACCCTAACCCTAACCCTAACCCAAACCATAACCCTAACCCTAACTCTAATCCTAACCCTAACCCTAATCAAAACCCTAACATTAACCCTAACCCTAACCCTAACCCTACTCCTAACCTTAACCCTAAACCTAACCTTAACCCAAAACCTAACTTTAAATCTAACCCAAACCCTAACCCTAACTCAAACCCTAACCCTAAGACAAACCCTAACCCTAACACTAACCTTAACCCTAATCCTAAACGTAACACTAACCCTAACCCAAACCCTAATCCTAAAACTAACACTTACCCTAAGACAAACCAAAACCTAACCCTAAACCTAACCGAAACCAAAAGCCTAACACTAACTCTAATCCAAACCCTAACCCTAATCCTAACGCTAACCCTAACCCTAACACTAACCCAAACCCTAAACCTAACCCTAACCCATACCCAACCCCTAACTCTAACCCTAACCCTAACTGAAACACTAACTCAAACCCTAACCCTAACCCTAACCCAAACCCTAACCCTAAACCTAACCCTAACCCTTTTCTGAACCCTAACACAAAACCTAACAATAATCCTAACCCTAACCCTATTCCTAAACCTAAACCTAACCCTAATCCTAACCCTAACCCTAACCTAAAAACTAACCCTAACCCTAAACTTAACCCTATTCCTAACCCTAACCCTAAACCCTAACCCTAACCAATACCCTAAACATAACCTTCACCCTAACCCTAACCCTAACCCAAACCCTAACCCTAACCCAAAACCTAAACCTAACCGTAATCCTAACCCTAACCCTAAACCTAATCCTAACCCTAACCCTAACCCTAACACAAACCCATCCCCTAACCCTAACCCTAACCCAAACCCTAACCCTAAACCTAACCCTAACTCAAACCCTAACCCTAACCCTAACCCAAACCCTAACCCTAAACGTAACCCTAACCCATACCCTAACCCTAAACCTAACCCAAAAAATAACAGTAACCCTAAACCAAACCCTAACCCTAACCCTAACCCTAACCCTTACCCAAACCCTAAACCTAAACCTAACCCTAATCTAATCCTAACCCTAACCCTAACCCAAAAACTAACCCTAACTCGAACCCTAACACAAACTCTAATCCTAACCCTAACCCAAACCCTAACCCTAACCCTATTCCTAATCCTAACCCTAAATCTAACCTTAACCCAAACCCTAACCCTAAACCCTAACCCTAACCAATACCCTAAACATAACCTTCACCCTAACCCTAACCCTAACCCAAACCCTAACCCTAACCCAAAACCTAAACCTAACCGTAATCCTAACCCTAACCCTAAACCTAATCCTAACCCTAACCCTAACCCTAACACAAACCCATCCCCTAACCCTAACCCTAACCCAAACCCTAACCCTAAACCTAACCCTAACTCAAACCCTAACCCTAACCCTAACCCAAACCCTAACCCTAAACGTAACCCTAACCCATACCCTAACCCTAAACCTAACCCAAAAAATAACAGTAACCCTAAACCAAACCCTAACCCTAACCCTAACCCTAACCCTTACCCAAACCCTAAACCTAAACCTAACCCTAATCTAATCCTAACCCTAACCCTAACCCAAAAACTAACCCTAACTCGAACCCTAACACAAACTCTAATCCTAACCCTAACCCAAACCCTAACCCTAACCCTATTCCTAATCCTAACCCTAAATCTAACCTTAACCCAAACCCTAACCGAAACCCTAACCCTAAACTTAACCCTAACTCAAACTCTAACCCTAATTCGAACCCTAACCCTAACCCAAACACTAACGCAAACCCTAACAATAACCCTAACCCTAACCCTATACCTAACACTAACCCTAACCCTAACCCTAAACCTATTCGTAACCCTAACCCTAAACACTAACCCTAACCAATACCCTAAACATAACGTTCACGCTAAACCTAACCCTAACCCAAACCCTAACCCTAACCCTAAACCTAACCAAAAACCTAAACCTAACCCAAACCCTATTCCTAACATTAACCCTAAACCTAACCTTAACCCAAACCCTGACCCAAAACCTAACCCCGACCCTAATCCAAACCCTAACCCAAATCCTAACCCGAACCCTGACCTAACCCTAACCCAAACCCTAACCCTAACACTAACCCTAACCCTAACACTAACCCAAATCCTAACCCTTACCCAAACCCTAAACCTAAACCTAACCCTAAACCTAAACCAATCCCTAACCCTTACCTAAACCCTAAACCTAAACCTAACCCTAACCGTAATCCTAACCCTAACCCTAACCCAAAAATTAACCCTAACCCGAACCCTAACCCTAACCCTAATTCTAACACTAACCCTAACCCAAACCCTAACCCTAACCCTATTCCTAACCATAACCCTAAACCTAACCTTAACCCAAACCCTAACCCAAACCCTAACCCTAAACCTTAACCCAAACCCTATCCCTAACCCGAACCCTAACCCTAACTCAAACTCTAACCTTAACTCTAACCCTAACCCAAAACCTAAACCTAACCCTAATCCAAACCCTAACCCAAACCCTAACAATAACCCTAACCCTAACCCTATTCCTAACACTAACCCTAACCCTAACCCTAACCCTAACCCTAACCCTAACCTAAAGTAACCCTTTTCCGAACCCGTAACCTAACCCAAAAAATAACACTAACCCTAAACCAAACCCTAACCCTAACCCTAACCCTAACACTTACCCAAACCCTAAACCTAAACCTAAACCTAATCTAATCCTAACCCTAACCCTAACGCAAAAACAAACCCTAACTCGAACCCTAACCCAAAACCTAATCCTAAACCTAACCCTAACCCAAACCCTAACCCTAACCCTATTCCTAACCCTAACCCTAAACCTAACCTTAACCTAAACCCTAACCCACACCCTAACCCTAAACTTAACCCTAACTCAAACTCTAACACTAACTCGAACCCTAACCCTAACCCAAACACTAACCCAAACCCTAACAATAACCCTAACACTATTCCTAACACTAACCCTAACCCTAACCCTAACACAAACCCTAACCCTATCTCTAACCCTACCCCTAAACCCTAACCCTAACCAATACCCTAAACATAACCTCCACGCTAAACCTAACCCTAACCGAAACCCTAACCCTAACCCTAACCCTAACCCAAACCCTAACCCTAACACTAACCCTAACCCTAATACTAACCTAAATCCTAACCCTAACATTAACCCAAACCAAAACCCTAAACCTAACTCTAATCGTAACCCTAACCCTAATCAAAACCCTAACATTAAACCTAACCCTAAGCCTAACCCAAAACCTAAACCTAACCCTAATCCTAACCCTAACCCTAACCCTAATCCTAACCCTAACCCTAACCCTAACACAAACCCATCCCCTAACCCTAACCCTAACCCTAATCCTAATTCTAACCCGAACCCAAACCATAACCCTAACCCTAAACCTAACCCAAAACCTAAACCTAACACTAAACCTAACCCTAAACCAAACCCTAACTCTAACCCTAAACCTAACCCTAACCCTAATCCTAACCCTATCCCTAACCCTAACACTAACCCTAACCCAAAACCACACCGTAACCACAAACCTAACTCAAACCCTAACCTTAAACCTAACCCAAACCCAAACCCTAACCCTAACCTTAACCCTAAACCAAACCCTAAACCTAAACCTAAACCTAACCCTAACCCTAACCCTAACCCTATTGCTAATCCTAACCCTAACCCTAAATTTAAACCAAATCCTTACCCAAACCCTAACCCTAAACCTAACCCTAACCCAAACGCTAACCCTCACCCTAACCCTAAGCCAATCCCTAATCTTAACCCTATTCCTAATCCTAACCCTAACGCTATCCCTAACCCAAATTCTAACCCTAACCCAAACCCTAAACCTAACACTCAACCTAACCCTAAGCCTATCCCAAACACTAACCCTAAGCCTAATTCTAATCCTAACCCAAACCCTAACCCTAACACTAACCCTAACCATAACCCTAACCCTAACCCTTACCCAAACCCTAAACCTAAACCTAACCCTAATCTAATCCTAACCCTAACCCTAACCCAAAAACTAACCCTAACTCGAACCCTAACCCAAACTCTAATCCTAACCCTAACCCAAACCCTAACCCTAACCCTATTCCTAATCCTAACCCTAAACCTAACCTTAACCCAAACCCTAAACGAAACCCTAACCCTAAACTTAACCCTAACTCAAACTCTAACCCTAATTCGAACCCTAACCCTAACCCAAACACTAACCCAAACCCTAACAATAACCCTAACCCTAACCCTATACCTAACACTAACCCTAACCCTAACCCTAAACCTAAACCTATTCCTAACCCTAACCCTAAACCCTAACCCTAACCAATACCCTAAACATAAACTTCACGCTAAACCTAACCCTAACCCAAACCCTAACCCTAACCCTAAACCTAACCAGAAACCTAAAACTAACCCTAACCCTATTCCTAACATTAACCCTAAACCTAACCTTAACCGAAACCCTGACCCAAACCCTAACTCTAACCCTAACCCTAACCCTAACCCTAATCCAAACCCTAACCCAAATCCTAACCCTAACCCTAACCTAACCCTAACCCAAACCCTAACCCTAACACTAACCCTAACCCTAACACCAACCCAAATCGTAACCCTAAGACTAACCCAAAACAAAACCCTAAACCTAACTCTCATCCTAACCCTAACCGTAATCAAAATCCTAACATTAAACATAACCCTAACCCTAACCCAAAACCTAAACCTAACCCTAATCCTAACCCTAACCCTAACCCTAATCCTAACCCTTACTCTAACCCTAACACAAAGCCAACCCCTAACCCTAACCCTAACCCTAACCCAAACCCTAACCCTAAACCTAACCCTAACTCAAACCCTAACCCTAACCCTAACGCTAACCCAAACCCTAACCCTAAATCTAACCCTAACCCTAATCCTAACCCTATCAAGAACCCAAAAACTAACCCTAACAATAACCCAAACCCTAACCCTAACCCTAACTCTAACCCTAACCCTAACTCTAACCCTAACCTTAACCCTAACCCAAATCCTAACCCTAAATCTAACCCTAACCCTTATCCTCACCCTAAACCTAACCCAAAAAATAACACTAACCCTAAACCAAACCCTAACCCTAACCCTAACCCAAACCCTAACCCTTACCCAAACCCTAAACCTAAACCTAAACCTAACCCTAATCCTAAACCTAAGCCTAACCGGAAAACTAACCCTAACCCGAACCCTAACCCAAACCCTAATCCTAACCCTAACCCTAACCCTATTCCTAACCATAACCCTAAACCTAACCTTAACCCAAACACTAACCCAAACCCTAACACTAAACTCTAACCCAAACCCTATCCCTAACCCTAACCCTAACCCTAACTCAAACTCTAACCCTAACTCTAACCCTAACTCAAAACCTAAACCTAACCCTAATCCAAACCCTAACCCAAACCCTAACAATAACCCTAACACTAACCATATTCCTAACACTAACCCTAACCCTAACCCTATACCAAACCCAAACCCAAACCCTAAACCTAACCCTAACCCTAACCCAAACCCTAACCCTAACCATAACCCTAACCCAAACTAAAACCCTAACCCTAACTCTAATCCTAACCCTAACGCTAATCAAAACCCTAACATTAACCCTAACCCTAACCCTAACCCTATTCCTAACCTTAACCCTAAACCTAAACTTAACCCAAAACCTAACTGTAAATCTAACCCAAACCCTAACCCTACCTCAAACCCTAACCCTAAGACAAACCCTAACCCTAACACTAACCCTAACCCTAATCCTAAACCTAACACTAACCCTAAACCAAAGCCTAACCGTAACACTAACGCGTACCCCAATGCAGACCAAAACCTAACCCTAAACGTAACCGAAACCAAAAGCCTAACACTAACTCTAATCCTAACCCTAACCCTAATACTAACCCTAACCCTAACCCTAACCCTAACACTAACACAAACCCTAAACCTAACCCTAATCCTAACTCCTACCCTAACCATAATCGTAACCCTAAACCTAACCCTAACCCATACCCAACCCCTAACTCTAACCCTAACCCTAACCGAAACCCTAACTCAAACCCTAACTCTAACCCTAACCCAAACCCTAACCCTAAACCTAACCCTAACCCTTTTCCGAACCCTAACACAAACCCTAACAATAATCCTAACCCTAACCCTATTCCTAAACTTAACCCTAACCCTAATCCTAACCCTAACCCTAACCCAAAAACTAACCCTAACCCTAACCCAAACCCTAACCCTAACACTAATCCTAATCCTAACCCTAACGCTAACCCTAACTCAAACCCTAAGCCTAACCCAAACCATAACCCTAACACTAACCATAACCCTAATCCTAAATCTAACACTAACCCTAACCCTAACCCTAACCCTAACCAAACACTAACCCTTAACCAAACCGTAAACCTAAACCTAACCCTAACCCAATCAAAACCCTAACATTAAACCTAACCCTAAGCCTAACCCAAAACCTAAACCTAACCCTAATCCTAACCCTAACCCTAACCCTAATCCTAACCCTAACCCTAACCCTAACACAAACCCATCCCCTAACCCTAACCCTAACCCTAATCCTAATTCTAACCCGAACCCAAACCATAACGCTAACCCTAAACCTAACCCAAAACCTAAACCTAACACTAACCCTAACCCTAAACCAAACCCTAACTCTAACCCTAAACCTAACCCTAACCCTTATCCTAACCCTATCCCTAACCCTAACACTAACCCTAACCCAAAACCACACCGTAACCACAAACCTAACTCAAACCCTAACCTTAAACCTAACCCAAACCCAAACCCTAACCCTAACCTTAACCCTAAACCAAACCCTAAACCTAAACCTAAACCTAACCCTAACCCTAACCCTAACCCTATTGCTAATCCTAACCCTAACCCTAAATTTAAACCAAATCCTTACCCAAACCCTAACCCTAAACCTAAAATTAACCCAAACGCTAACCCTCACCCTAACCCTAAGCCAATCCCTAATCTTAACCCTATTCCTAATCCTAACCCTAACGCTATCCCTAACCCAAATTCTAACCCTAACCCAAACCCTAAACCTAACACTCAACCTAACCCTAAGCCTATCCCAAACACTAACCCTAAGCCTAATTCTAATCCTAACCCAAACCCTAACCCTAACACTAACCCTAACCATAACCCTAACCCTAACCCTAACCCAAACCCTAAACCTAAACCTAACCCTAATCTAATCCTAACCCTAACCCTAACCCAAAAACTAACCCTAACTCGAACCCTAACCCAAACTCTAATCCTAACCCTAACCCAAACCCTAACCCTAACCCTATTCCTAATCCTAACCCTAAACCTAACCTTAACCCAAACCCTAAACGAAACCCTAACCCTAAACTTAACCCTAACTCAAACTCTAACCCTAATTCGAACCCTAACCCTAACCCAAACACTAACCCAAACCCTAACAATAACCCTAACCCTAACCCTATACCTAACACTAACCCTAACCCTAACCCTAAACCTAAACCTATTCCTAACCCTAACCCTAAACCCTAACCCTAACCAATACCCTAAACATAAACTTCACGCTAAACCTAACCCTAACCCAAACCCTAACCCTAACCCTAAACCTAACCAGAAACCTAAAACTAACCCTAACCCTATTCCTAACATTAACCCTAAACCTAACCTTAACCGAAACCCTGACCCAAACCCTAACTCTAACCCTAACCCTAACCCTAACCCTAATCCAAACCCTAACCCAAATCCTAACCCTAACCCTAACCTAACCCTAACACAAACCCTAACCCTAACACTAACCCTAACCCTAACACCAACCCAAATCCTAACCCTAAGATTAACCCAAAACAAAACCCTAAACCTAACTCTAATCCTAACCCTAACCCTAATCAAAATCCTAACATTAAACCTAACCCTAACCCTAACCCAAAACCTAAACCTAACCCTAATCCTAACCCTAACCCTAACCCTAATCCTAACCCTAACTCTAACCCTAACACAAAGCCAACCCCTAACCCTAACCCTAACCCTAACCCAAACCCTAACCCTAAACCTAACCCTAACTCAAACCCTAACCCTAACCCTAACGCTAACCCAAACCCTAACCCTAAATCTAACCCTAACCCTAATCCTAACCCTAACCCTAACCCAAAAACTAACCCTAACAATAACCCAAACCCTAACCCTAACCCTAACTCTAACCCTAACCCTAACTCTAACCCTAACCTTAACCCTAACCCAAATCCTAACCCTAAACCTAACCCTAACCCTTACCCTCACCCTAAACCTAACCCAAAAAATAACACTAACCCTAAACCAAACCCTAACCCTAACCCTAACCCAAACCCTAACCCTTACCCAAACCCTAAACCTAAACCTAAACCTAACCCTAATCCTAAACCTAAGCCTAACCGGAAAACTAACCCTAACCCGAACCCTAACCCAAACCCTAATCCTAACCCTAACCCTAACCCTATTCCTAACCATAACCCTAAACCTAACCTTAACCCAAACACTAACCCAAACCCTAACACTAAACTCTAACCCAAACCCTATCCCTAACCCTAACCCTAACCCTAACTCAAACTCTAACCCTAACTCTAACCCTAACTCAAAACCTAAACCTAACCCTAATCCAAACCCTAACCCAAACCCTAACAATAACCCTAACACTAACCATATTCCTAACACTAACCCTAACCCTAACCCTATACCAAACCCAAACCCTAAACCTAACCCTAACCCTAACCCAAACCCTAACCCTAACCATAACCCTAACCCAAACTAAAACCCTAACCCTAACTCTAATCCTAACCCTAACGCTAATCAAAACCCTAACATTAACCCTAACCCTAACCCTAACCCTATTCCTAACCTTAACCCTAAACCTAACCTTAACCCAAAACCTAACTGTAAATCTAACCCAAACCCTAACCCTAACTCAAACCCTAACCCTAAGACAAACCCTAACCCTAACACTAACACTAACCCTAATCCTAAACCTAACACTAACCCTAAACCAAATCCTAACCCTAACACTAACACTTACCCTAAGACAAACCAAAACCTAACCCTAAACGTAACCGAAACCAAAAGCCTAACACTAACTCTAATCCTAACCCTAACCCTAATACTAACCCTAACCCTAACCCTAACCCTAACACTAACACAAACCCTAAACCTAACCCTAATCCTAACTCCTACCCTAACCATAATCGTAACCCTAAACCTAACCCTAACCCATACCCAACCCCTAACTCTAACCCTAACCCTAACCGAAACCCTAACTCAAACCCTAACTCTAACCCTAACCCAAACCCTAACCCTAAACCTAACCCTAACCCTTTTCCGAACCCTAACACAAACCCTAACAATAATCCTAACCCTAACCCTATTCCTAAACCTAACCCTAACCCTAATCCTAACCCTAACCCTAACCCAAAAACTAACCCTAACCCTAACCCAAACCCTAACCCTAACACTAATCCTAATCCTAACCCTAACGCTAACCCTAACTCAAACCCTAAGCCTAACCCAAACCATAACCCTAACACTAACCATAACCCTAATTCTAAACCTAACACTAACCCTAACCCTAACCCTAACCCAAACACTAACCCTTAACCAAACCGTAAACCTAAACCTAACCCTAACCCTAATCCTAACCCTAACCCTAACCGAAAAACTAACCCTAACTCGAACCCTAACCCAAAACCTAATCCTAACCCTAACCCAAACCCTAACCCTAAACCTAACCCCAACTCAAACTCTAACCCTAACTCGAACCCTAACCCTAACTCAAACACTAACCCAAACACTAACAATAACCCTAACCCTATTCCTAACACTAACCCTAACCCTAAACCTAACCCTATTCCTAACCCTAACCCTAAACCCTAACCCTAACCAATACCCTAAACATAACCTTCACCCTAACCATAACGCTAAACCAAACCCTAACCCTAACCCTAAACCTAACCAAAACCTAAACATAACCCTAATCCTAACCCTAACCCAAACCCAAACCCTAACACTAACCCTAACCCTAACACTAAACCAAATCCTAACCCTAACCCTAACCCTAACCCTAACCCTAACCCTAACCCTAACCCTAATCAAAACCCTAACATTAAACCTAACTCTAAACCTAACCCAAAACCTAAACCTAACCGTAATCCTAACCCTAACCCTAACCCTAATCCTAACCCTAAACCTAACCTTAACACAAACCCATGCCCTAACCTTAACCCTAACCCAAACCGTAACCCTAAACCTAACCCTAACTCAAAACCTAACCCTAACCCTAACCCTAACCCAAACCCTAACCCTAAACCTAACCCTAACCCATACCCTAACCCTAAACCTAACCCAAAAAATAACACTAACCCTAAATCAAACCCTAACCCTAATCCTAACCCTAACCATTACCCAAACCCTAAACCTAAACCTAACCCTAATCTAATCCTAACCCTAAGCCTAGCCCAAAAACTCACCCTAGCTCGAACCCTACACCCAAACTCTAATCCTACCCCTAACCCAAACCCTAACACTAACCCTCTTCCTAATCCTAACCCTAAACCTAACCTTAACCCAAACCCTAACCGAAACCCTAACCATAAACTTAACCCTAACTCAAACTCTAACCCTAATTCGAACCCTAACCCTAACCCAAACACTAACCCAAACCCCAACAAAAACCCTAACCCTAACCCTATACCTAACACTAACCCTAACCCTAACCCTAAACCTATTCGTAATCCTAACCCTAAACCCTAACCCTAACCAATACCCTAAACATAACGTTCACGCTAAACCTTACCCTAACCCTAACCCTAACCCTAACCCAAACCCTAACCCTAAACCTAACCCTAACCCATACCCTAACCCTAAACCTAACCCAAAAAATAACACTAACCCTAAACCAAACCCTAACCCTAACCCTAACCCTAATCCTAACCTTAACCCTATCCCAAAAACTAACCCTAACCCTAACCCAAACCCTAACCCTAACACTAATCGTAATCCTAACCCTTACGCTAACCCTAACTCAAACCCTAACCCTAACCCAAACCCTAACCCTAACACTAACCATAACCCTAATCCTAAACCTAACACTAACCCTAACCCTAACCCTAACCCTTACCCAAACCCTAACCCTTACCCAAACCGTAAACCTAAACCTAACCCTAACCCTAATCCTAACCTTAACCCTAACCCAAAAACCAACCCTAACTCGAACACTAACCCAAAACCTAATCCTAACCCGAACGCTAACCCAAACCGTAACCCTAACCGTATTCCTAACCCTAACCCTAAACCTAACCTTAACCCAAACCCTAACCCAAACCCTAACCCTAACCCTAAACCTAACTCAAACTCTAACCCTAACTCGAACTCTAACCCT
>CM069542.1:187500-202500 GCA_035773235.1 Eospalax fontanierii
AGCCTATCCCAAACCCTAACCCTAACCCTAATTCTAATCCTAACCCAAACCCTAACCCTAACACTAACCATAACCATAACCCTAACCCTATGTCAAACACTAACCCTAACCCTAACCCAAACCCTAACGCTAAACCTAACCCTAACCCTTATCCTAACCCTAAACCTAACCCAAAAAATAACACTAACCCTAAACCAAACCCTAACCCTAACCCTAACCCTAACCCTAAACCAAACCCTAACCCTTACCCAAACCCTAAACCTAAACCTAACCCCAATCCTAATCCTAACCCTAACCCTAACCCAAAAACTAACCCTAACTCGAACCCTAACCCAAACCCTAATCCTAACCCTAACCCTAACCCAAACCCTAAACCTAACCCTATTCCTAACCCTAAACCTAAACCTAACCTTAACCCAAACCCTAACCCAAATCCTAACCCTAACCCTAACTCAAACTCTAACCCTAACTCGAACCCTAAACCTAACCCATACACTAACAAAAACCCTAACAATAACCCTAACCCTAACCGTATTCCTAACACTAACCTTAACCCTAACCCTAACCCTAACCCTAACCCTATTCCTAACAGTAACCCTAAACCCTAACCCTAACCAATACCCTAAACATAACCTTCATCCTAACCGTAACCCTAACCCAAACCCTAACCCTAACCCTAAACCTAACCAAAAACGTAAACATAACCCTAACCCTAACCCTAACCCAAACCCAAATCCTAACCCTAACATTAACCCAAACCAAAACCCTAAACCTAACTCTAATCCTAACCCTAACCCTAATCAAAACCCTAACATTGAACCTAACCCTAAACCTAACCCAAAACCTAAACCTAACCGTAATCCTAACCCTAACCCTAAACCTATTCCTAACGTTAACACAAACCCATCCCCTAACCCTAACCCTAACCCAAACCCTAACCCTAAACCTAACCCTAACTCAAACCCTAACCCTAACCCTAACCCTAACCCAAACCCTAACCCTAAACCTAACCCTAACCCATACCCTAACCCTAAACCTAACCCAAAAAATAACACTAACCCTAAACCAAACCCTAACCCTAACCATAACCCTAACCCTTACCCAAACCCTAAACCTAAACCTAACCCTAATCTAATCCTAATGCTAACCCTAACCCAAAAACTAACCCTAACTCGAACCCTAACCCAAACTCTAATCCTAACCCTAACCCAAACCCTAACCCTAAACCTATTCCTAATCCTAACCCTAAATCTAACCCTAACCCACACCCTCACTGAAACCCTAACCCTAAACTTAACCCTAACTCAAACTCTAACCCTAATTCGAACCCTAACCCTAACCCAAACACTAACCCAAACCCTAACAATAACCCTAAACCTAACCCTATACCTAACACAAACCCTAACCCTAACGCTAAACCTATTCGTAACCCTAACCCTAAACCCTAACCCTAACCAATACCCTAAACATAAACTTCACGCTAAACCTAACCCTAACCCAAACCCTAACCCTAACCCTAAACCTAACCAAAAACCTAAACCTAACCCAAAACCTATTCCTAACATTAACCCTAAACGAAACCTTAACCCAAACCCTGACCCAAACCCTAACCCTAACCCTAACCCTAACCCTAACCCTAATCCAAACCCTAACCCAAATCCTAACCCTAACCCTAAACAAACCCTAACCCAAACCCTAAACCTAACACTAACCCTAACCCTAACACTAACCCAAAGGCTAACCCTTACCCAAACCCTAAACCTAAACCTAACCCTAAACCTAAACCAAACCCTAACCCTTACCCAAACCCTAAACTTAAACCTAACCCTAACCGTAATCCTAACCCTAACCCTAACCCAAAAACTAACCCTAACCCGAACACTAACCCTAACCCTAATCCTAACGCTAACCCTAACCCAAAACCTAACCCTAACCCTGTTCCTAACCATAACCATAAACCTAAACTTAACCCAAACCCTAACCCAAACCCTAACCCTAAACCTTAACCCAAACCCTATCCCTAACCCGAACCCTAACCCTAACTCAAACTCTAACCTTAACTCTAACCCTAACCCAAAACCTAAACCTAACCCTAATCCAAACCCTAACACAGACCATAACAATAACCCTAACCCTAACCCTATTCCTAACACTAACCCTAACCCTAACCCTAACCCTAACCCTAACCTAACCCTAACCCTTATCCTAACCCTAAACCTAACCCAAAAAATAACACTAACCCTAAACCAAACCCTAACCCTAAGCCTAACCCTAACCCTAACCCTTACCCAAACCCTAAACCTAAACCTAACCCTAATCTAATCCTAACCCTAACCCTAACGCAAAAACAAACCCTAACTCGAACCCTAACCCAAACCCTAATCCTAAACCTAACCCTAACCCAAACCCTAACCCTAACACTAACCCTAACCCTAACACTAACATAAATCCTAACCCTAACATTAACCCAAACCAAAACCCTAAACCTAACTCTAATCCTAACCCTAACCCTAATCAAAACCCTAACATTAAACCTAACCCTAAGCCTAACCCAAAACCTAAACCTAACCCTAATCCTAACCCTAACCCTAACCCTAATCCTAACCCTAACCCTAAACCTAACCCTAACCCTAACACAAACCCAACCCCTAACCCTAACCCTAACCCTAATCCTAATTCTAACCCGAACCCAAACCATAACCCTAACCCTAAACCTAACCCAAAACCTAAACCTAACACTAACCCTAACCCTAAACCAAACCCTAACTCTAACCCTAAACCTAACCCTAACCCTAATCCTAACCCTATCCCTAACCCTAACACTAACCCTAACCCAAAACCACACCGTAACCACAAACCTAACTCAAACCCTAACCTTAAACCTAACCCAAACCCAAACCCTAACCCTAACCTTAACCCTAAACCAAAACCTAAACCTAAACCTAAACCTAACCCTAACCCTAACCCTAACCCTATTGCTAATCCTTACCCTAACCCTAACTTTAAACCAAATCCTAACCCAAACCCTAACCCTAAACCTAACCCTAACCCAAACGCTAACCCTCACCCTAACCCTAAGCCAATCCCTAATCTTAACCCTAATCCTAATCCTAACCCTAACGCTAACCCTAACCCAAATTCTAACCCTAACCCAAACCCTAAACCTAACACTCAACCTAACCCTAAGCCTATCCCAAACCCTAACCCTAACCCTAATTCTAATCCTAACCCAAACCCTAACCCTAACACTAACCATAACCATAACCCTAACCCTATGTCAAACACTAACCCTAACCCTAACCCAAACCCTAACCCTAAACCTAACCCTAACCCTTATCCTAACCCTAAACCTAACCCAAAAAATAACACTAACCCTAAACCAAACCCTAACCCTAACCCTAACCCTAACCCTAAACCAAACCCTAACCCTTACCCAAACCCTAAACCTAAACCTAACCCTAATCCTAATCCTAACCCTAACCCTAACCCAAAAACTAACCCTAACTCGAACCCTAACCCAAACCCTAATCCTAACCCTAACCCTAACCCAAACCCTAAACCTAACCCTATTCCTAACCCTAAACCTAAACCTAACCTTAACCCAAACCCTAACCCAAATCCTAACCCTAACCCTAACTCAAACTCTAACCCTAACTCGAACCCTAAACCTAACCCATACACTAACAAAAACCCTAACAATAACCCTAACCCTAACCGTATTCCTAACACTAACCTTAACCCTAACCCTAACCCTAACCCTAACCCTATTCCTAACAGTAACCCTAAACCCTAACCCTAACCAATACCCTAAACATAACCTTCATCCTAACCGTAACCCTAACCCAAACGCTAACCCTAACCCTAAACCTAACCAAAAACGTAAACATAACCCTAACCCTAACCCTAACCCAAACCCAAATCCTAACCCTAACATTAACCCAAACCAAAACCCTAAACCTAACTCTAATCCTAACCCTAACCCTAATCAAAACCCTAACATTGAACCTAACCCTAAACCTAACCCAAAACCTAAACCTAACCGTAATCCTAACCCTAACCCTAAACCTATTCCTAACGTTAACACAAACCCATCCCCTAACCCTAACCCTAACCCAAACCCTAACCCTAAACCTAACCCTAACTCAAACCCTAACCCTAACCCTAACCCTAACCCAAACCCTAACCCTAAACCTAACCCTAACCCATACCCTAACCCTAAACCTAACCCAAAAAATAACACTAACCCTAAACCAAACCCTAACCCTAACCATAACCCTAACCCTTACCCAAACCCTAAACCTAAACCTAACCCTAATCTAATCCTAATGCTAACCCTAACCCAAAAACTAACCCTAACTCGAACCCTAACCCAAACTCTAATCCTAACCCTAACCCAAACCCTAACCCTAACCCTATTCCTAATCCTAACCCTAAATCTAACCTTAACCCAAACCCTAACTGAAACCCTAACCCTAAACTTAACCCTAACTCAAACTCTAACCCTAATTCGAACCCTAACCCTAACCCAAACACTAACCCAAACCCTAACAATAACCCTAAACCTAACCCTATACCTAACACAAACCCTAACCCTAACGCTAAACCTATTCGTAACCCTAACCCTAAACCCTAACCCTAACCAATACCCTAAACATAAACTTCACGCTAAACCTAACCCTAACCCAAACCCTAACCCTAACCCTAAACCTAACCAAAAACCTAAACCTAACCCAAAACCTATTCCTAACATTAACCCTAAACGAAACCTTAACCCAAACCCTGACCCAAACCCTAACCCTAACCCTAACCCTAACCCTAACCCTAATCCAAACCCTAACCCAAATCCTAACCCTAACCCTAAACAAACCCTAACCCAAACCCTAAACCTAACACTAACCCTAACCCTAACACTAACCCAAAGGCTAACCCTTACCCAAACCCTAAACCTAAACCTAACCCTAAACCTAAACCAACCCCTATCCCTTACCCAAACCCTAAACTTAAACCTAACCCTAACCGTAATCCTAACCCTAACCCTAACCCAAAAACTAACCCTAACCCGAACACTAACCCTAACCCTAATCCTAACGCTAACCCTAACCCAAAACCTAACCCTAACCCTGTTCCTAACCATAACCATAAACCTAAACTTAACCCAAACCCTAACCCAAACCCTAACCCTAAACCTTAACCCAAACCCTATCCCTAACCCGAACCCTAACCCTAACTCAAACTCTAACCTTAACTCTAACCCTAACCCAAAACCTAAACCTAACCCTAATCCAAACCCTAACACAGACCATAACAATAACCCTAACCCTAACCCTATTCCTAACACTAGCCCTAACCCTAACCCTAACCCTAACCCTAACCTAACCCTAACCCTTATCCTAACCCTAAACCTAACCCAAAAAATAACACTAACCCTAAACCAAACCCTAACCCTAAGCCTAACCCTAACCCTAACCCTTACCCAAACCCTAAACCTAAACCTAACCCTAATCTAATCCTAACCCTAACCCTAACGCAAAAACAAACCCTAACTCGAACCCTAACCCAAACCCTAATCCTAAACCTAACCCTAACCCAAACCCTAACCCTAACCCTATTCCTAACCCTAACCCTAAACCTAACCTTAACCCAAACCCTAACCCACACCCTAAACCTAAACTTAACCCTAACTCAAACTCTAACCCTAACTCGAACCCTCACCCTAACCCAAACACTAACCCAAACCCTAACAATAACCCTAACACTATACCTAACACTAACCCTAACCCTAACCCTAACCCTAACCCTATTTCTAACCCTAACCCTAAACCCTAAGCCTAACCAATACCCTAAACATAACCTTCACGCTAACCCTAACCCTAACTGAAACCCTAACCCTAACCCTAACCCTAACCCAAACCCTAACCCTAACACTAACCCTAACCCTAACACTAACCTAAATCCTAACCCTAACATTAACCCAAACCAAAACCCTAAACCTAACTCTAATCCTAACCCTAACCCTAATCAAAACCCTAACATTAAACCTAACCCTAAGCCTAACCCAAAACCTAAACCTAACCCTAATCCTAACCCTAACCCTAACCCTAATCCTAACCCTAAACCTAACCCTAACCCTAACACAAACCCAACCCCTAACACTAACCCTAACCCTAATCCTAATTCTAACCCGAACCCAAACCATAACCCTAACCCTAAACCTAACCCAAAACCTAAACCTAACACTAACCCTAACCCTAAACCAAACCCTAACTCTAACCCTAAACCTAACCCTAATCCTAACCCTATCCCTAACCCTAACACTAACCCTAACCCAAAACCACACCGTAACCACAAACCTAACTCAAACCCTAAACTTAAACCTAACCCAAACCCAAACCCTAACCCTAACCTTAACCCTAAACCAAACCCTAAACCTAAACCTAAACCTAACCCTAACCCTAACCCTAACCCTATTGCTAATCCTAACCCTAACCCTAAATTTAAACCAAATCCTAACCCAAACCCTAACCCTAAACCTAACCCTAACCCAAACGCTAACCCTCACCCTAACCCTAAGCCAATCCCTAATCTTAACCCTAATCCTAATCCTAACCCTAACGCTAACCCTAACCCAAATTCTAACCCTAACCCAAACCCTAAACCTAACACTCAACCTAACCCTAAGCCTATCCCAAACCCTAACCCTAAACCTAACCCTAACCCTTATCCTAACCCTAAACCTAACCCAAAAAATAACACTAACCCTAAACCAAACCCTAACCCTAACCCTAACCCTAACCCTAAACTAAACCCTAACCCTTACCCAAACCCTAAACCTAAACCTAACCCTAATCCTAATCCTAACCCTAACCCTAACCCAAAAACTAACCCTAACTCGAACCCTAACCCAAACCCTAATCCTAACCCTAACCCTAACCCAAACCCTAAACCTAACCCTATTCCTAACCCAAAACCTAAACCTAACCCTAATCCAAACCCTAACACAGACCATAACAATAACCCTAACCCTAACCCTATTCCTAACACTAACCCTAACCCTAACCCTAACCCTAACCCTAACCTAACCCTAACCCTTATCCTAACCCTAAACCTAACCCAAAAAATAACACTAACCCTAAACCAAACCCTAACCCTAAGCCTAACCCTAACCCTAACCCTTACCCAAACCCTAAACCTAAACCTAACCCTAATCTAATCCTAACCCTAACCCTAACGCAAAAACAAACCCTAACTCGAACCCTAACCCAAACCCTAATCCTAAACCTAACCCTAACCCAAACCCTAACCCTAACACTAACCCTAACCCTAACACTAACATAAATCCTAACCCTAACATTAACCCAAACCAAAACCCTAAACCTAACTCTAATCCTAACCCTAACCCTAATCAAAACCCTAACATTAAACCTAACCCTAAGCCTAACCCAAAACCTAAACCTAACCCTAATCCTAACCCTAACCCTAACCCTAATCCTAACCCTAACCCTAAACCTAACCCTAACCCTAACACAAACCCAACCCCTAACCCTAACCCTAACCCTAATCCTAATTCTAACCCGAACCCAAACCATAACCCTAACCCTAAACCTAACCCAAAACCTAAACCTAACACTAACCCTAACCCTAAACCAAACCCTAACTCTAACCCTAAACCTAACCCTAACCCTAATCCTAACCCTATCCCTAACCCTAACACTAACCCTAACCCAAAACCACACCGTAACCACAAACCTAACTCAAACCCTAACCTTAAACCTAACCCAAACCCAAACCCTAACCCTAACCTTAACCCTAAACCAAAACCTAAACCTAAACCTAAACCTAACCCTAACCCTAACCCTAACCCTATTGCTAATCCTAACCCTAACCCTAACTTTAAACCAAATCCTAACCCAAACCCTAACCCTAAACCTAACCCTAACCCAAACGCTAACCCTCACCCCAACCCTAAGCCAATCCCTAATCTTAACCCTAATCCTAATCCTAACCCTAACGCTAACCCTAACCCAAATTCTAACCCTAACCCAAACCCTAAACCTAACACTCAACCTAACCCTAAGCCTATCCCAAACCCTAACCCTAACCCTAATTCTAATCCTAACCCAAACCCTAACCCTAACACTAACCATAACCATAACCCTAACCCTATGTCAAACACTAACCCTAACCCTAACCCAAACCCTAACCCTAAACCTAACCCTAACCCTTATCCTAACCCTAAACCTAACCCAAAAAATAACACTAACCCTAAACCAAACCCTAACCCTAACCCTAACCCTAACCCTAAACCAAACCCTAACCCTTACCCAAACCCTAAACCTAAACCTAACCCTAATCCTAATCCTAACCCTAACCCTAACCCAAAAACTAACCCTAACTCGAACCCTAACCCAAACCCTAATCCTAACCCTAACCCTAACCCAAACCCTAAACCTAACCCTATTCCTAACCCTAAACCTAAACCTAACCTTAACCCAAACCCTAACCCAAATCCTAACCCTAACCCTAACTCAAACTCTAACCCTAACTCGAACCCTAAACCTAACCCATACACTAACAAAAACCCTAACAATAACCCTAACCCTAACCGTATTCCTAACACTAACCTTAACCCTAACCCTAACCCTAACCCTAACCCTATTCCTAACAGTAACCCTAAACCCTAACCCTAACCAATACCCTAAACATAACCTTCATCCTAACCGTAACCCTAACCCAAACGCTAACCCTAACCCTAAACCTAACCAAAAACGTAAACATAACCCTAACCCTAACCCTAACCCAAACCCAAATCCTAACCCTAACATTAACCCAAACCAAAACCCTAAACCTAACTCTAATCCTAACCCTAACCCTAATCAAAACCCTAACATTGAACCTAACCCTAAACCTAACCCAAAACCTAAACCTAACCGTAATCCTAAACCTAACCCTAAACCTATTCCTAACGTTAACACAAACCCATCCCCTAACCCTAACCCTAACCCAAACCCTAACCCTAAACCTAACCCTAACTCAAACCCTAACCCTAACCCTAACCCTAACCCAAACCCTAACCCTAAACCTAACCCTAACCCATACCCTAACCCTAAACCTAACCCAAAAAATAACACTAACCCTAAACCAAACCCTAACCCTAACCATAACCCTAACCCTTACCCAAACCCTAAACCTAAACCTAACCCTAATCTAATCCTAATGCTAACCCTAACCCAAAAACTAACCCTAACTCGAACCCTAACCCAAACTCTAATCCTAACCCTAACCCAAACCCTAACCCTAACCCTATTCCTAATCCTAACCCTAAATCTAACCTTAACCCAAACCCTAACTGAAACCCTAACCCTAAACTTAACCCTAACTCAAACTCTAACCCTAATTCGAACCCTAACCCTAACCCAAACACTAACCCAAACCCTAACAATAACCCTAAACCTAACCCTATACCTAACACAAACCCTAACCCTAACGCTAAACCTATTCGTAACCCTAACCCTAAACCCTAACCCTAACCAATACCCTAAACATAAACTTCACGCTAAACCTAACCCTAACCCAAACCCTAACCCTAACCCTAAACCTAACCAAAAACCTAAACCTAACCCAAAACCTATTCCTAACATTAACCCTAAACGAAACCTTAACCCAAACCCTGACCCAAACCCTAACCCTAACCCTAACCCTAACCCTAACCCTAATCCAAACCCTAACCCAAATCCTAACCCTAACCCTAAACAAACCCTAACCCAAACCCTAAACCTAACACTAACCCTAACCCTAACACTAACCCAAAGGCTAACCCTTACCCAAACCCTAAACCTAAACCTAACCCTAAACCTAAACCAAACCCTAACCCTTACCCAAACCCTAAACTTAAACCTAACCCTAACCGTAATCCTAACCCTAACCCTAACCCAAAAACTAACCCTAACCCGAACACTAACCCTAACCCTAATCCTAACGCTAACCCTAACCCAAAACCTAACCCTAACCCTGTTCCTAACCATAACCATAAACCTAAACTTAACCCAAACCCTAACCCAAACCCTAACCCTAAACCTTAACCCAAACCCTATCCCTAACCCGAACCCTAACCCTAACTCAAACTCTAACCTTAACTCTAACCCTAACCCAAAACCTAAACCTAACCCTAATCCAAACCCTAACACAGACCATAACAATAACCCTAACCCTAACCCTATTCCTAACACTAACCCTAACCCTAACCCTAACCCTAACCCTAACCTAACCCTAACCCTTATCCTAACCCTAAACCTAACCCAAAAAATAACACTAACCCTAAACCAAACCCTAACCCTAAGCCTAACCCTAACCCTAACCCTTACCCAAACCCTAAACCTAAACCTAACCCTAATCTAATCCTAACCCTAACCCTAACGCAAAAACAAACCCTAACTCGAACCCTAACCCAAACCCTAATCCTAAACCTAACCCTAACCCAAACCCTAACCCTAACCCTATTCCTAACCCTAACCCTAAACCTAACCTTAACCCAAACCCTAACCCACACCCTAAACCTAAACTTAACCCTAACTCAAACTCTAACCCTAACTCGAACCCTCACCCTAACCCAAACACTAACCCAAACCCTAACAATAACCCTAACACTATACCTAACACTAACCCTAACCCTAACCCTAACCCTAACCCTATTTCTAACCCTAACCCTAAACCCTAAGCCTAACCAATACCCTAAACATAACCTTCACGCTAACCCTAACCCTAACTGAAACCCTAACCCTAACCCTAACCCTAACCCAAACCCTAACCCTAACACTAACCCTAACCCTAACACTAACCTAAATCCTAACCCTAACATTAACCCAAACCAAAACCCTAAACCTAACTCTAATCCTAACCCTAACCCTAATCAAAACCCTAACATTAAACCTAACCCTAAGCCTAACCCAAAACCTAAACCTAACCCTAATCCTAACCCTAACCCTAACCCTAATCCTAACCCTAAACCTAACCCTAACCCTAACACAAACCCAACCCCTAACACTAACCCTAACCCTAATCCTAATTCTAACCCGAACCCAAACCATAACCCTAACCCTAAACCTAACCCAAAACCTAAACCTAACACTAACCCTAACCCTAAACCAAACCCTAACTCTAACCCTAAACCTAACCCTAATCCTAACCCTATCCCTAACCCTAACACTAACCCTAACCCAAAACCACACCGTAACCACAAACCTAACTCAAACCCTAAACTTAAACCTAACCCAAACCCAAACCCTAACCCTAACCTTAACCCTAAACCAAACCCTAAACCTAAACCTAAACCTAACCCTAACCCTAACCCTAACCCTATTGCTAATCCTAACCCTAACCCTAAATTTAAACCAAATCCTAACCCAAACCCTAACCCTAAACCTAACCCTAACCCAAACGCTAACCCTCACCCTAACCCTAAGCCAATCCCTAATCTTAACCCTAATCCTAATCCTAACCCTAACGCTAACCCTAACCCAAATTCTAACCCTAACCCAAACCCTAAACCTAACACTCAACCTAACCCTAAGCCTATCCCAAACCCTAACCCTAAACCTAACCCTAACCCTTATCCTAACCCTAAACCTAACCCAAAAAATAACACTAACCCTAAACCAAACCCTAACCCTAACCCTAACCCTAACCCTAAACTAAACCCTAACCCTTACCCAAACCCTAAACCTAAACCTAACCCTAATCCTAATCCTAACCCTAACCCTAACCCAAAAACTAACCCTAACTCGAACCCTAACCCAAACCCTAATCCTAACCCTAACCCTAACCCAAACCCTAAACCTAACCCTATTCCTAACCCTAAACCTAAACCTAACCTTAACCCTAACCCTAACCCAAACCCTAACACTAACCCTAACTCAAACTCTAACCCTAACTCGAACCCTAAACCTAACCCATACACTAACAAAAACCCTAACAATAACCCTAACCCTAACCGTATTCCTAACACTAACCTTAACCCTAACCCTAACCCTAACCCTAACCCTATTCCTAACAGTAACCCTAAACCCTAACCCTAACCAATACCCTAAACATAACCTTCATCCTAACCGTAACCCTAACCCAAACCCTAACCCTAACCCTAAACCTAACCAAAAACGTAAACATAACCCTAACCCTAACCCTAACCCAAACCCAAATCCTAACCCTAACATTAACCCAAACCAAAACCCTAAACCTAACTCTAATCCTAACCCTAACCCTAATCAAAACCCTAACATTAAACCTAACCCTAAACCTAACCCAAAACCTAAACCTAACCGTAATCCTAACCCTAACCCTAAGCCTATTCCTAACGGTAACACAAACCCAACCCCTAGCCCTAACCCTAACCCAAACCCTAACCCTAAACCTAACCCTAACTCAAACCCTAACCCTAACCCTAACCCTAACCCAAACCCTAACCCTAAACCTAACCCTAACCCATACCCTAACCCTAAACCTAACCCAAAAAATAACACTAACCCTAAACCAAACCCTAACCCTAACCATAACCCTAACCCTTACCCAAACCCTAAACCTAAACCTAACCCTAATCTAATCCTAATGCTAACCCTAACCCAAAAACTAACCCTAACTCGAACCCTAACCCAAACTCTAATCCTAACCCTAACCCAAACCGTAACCCTAACCCTATTCCTAATCCTAACCCTAAATCTAACCTTAACCCAAACCCTAACTGAAACCCTAACCCTAAACTTAACCCTAACTCAAACTCTAACCCTAATTCGAACCCTAACCCTAACCCAAACACTAACCCAAACCCTAACAATAACCCTAAACCTAACCCTATACCTAACACAAACCCTAACCCTAACGCTAAACCTATTCGTAACTCTAACCCTAAACCCTAACCCTAACCAATACCCTAAACATAAACTTCACGCTAAACCTAACCCTAACCCAAACCCTAACCCTAACCCTAAACCTAACCAAAAACCTAAACCTAACCCAAAACCTATTCCTAACATTAACCCTAAACCTAACCTTAACCCAAACCCTGACCCAAACCCTAACCCTAACCCTAACCCTAACCCTAACCCTAATCCAAACCCTAACCCAAATCCTAACCCTAACCCTAACCTTACCCTACCCCAACCCCTAAACCTAACACTAACCCTAACCCTAACACTACCCCAAACGCTAACCCTTACCCAAACCCTAAACCTAAACCTAACCCTAAACCTAAACCAAACCCTAACCCTTACCCAAACCCTAAACTTAAACCTAACCCTAACCGTAATCCTAACCCTAACCCTAACCCAAAAACTAACCCTAACCCGAACACTAACCCTAACCCTAATCCTAACGCTAACCCTAACCCAAAACCTAACCCTAACCCTGTTCCTAACCATAACCATAAACCTAAACTTAACCCAAACCCTAACCCAAACCCTAACCCTAAACCTTAACCCAAACCCTATCCCTAACCCGAACCCTAACCCTAACTCAAACTCTAACCTTAACTCTAACCCTAACCCAAAACCTAAACCTAACCCTAATCCAAACCCTAACCCAGACCATAACAATAACCCTAACCCTAACCCTATTCCTAACACTAACCCTAACCCTAACCCTAACCCTAACCCTAACCTAACCCTAACCCTTATCCTAACCCTAAACCTAACCCAAAAAATAACACTAACCCTAAACCAAACCCTAACCCTAAGCCTAACCCTAACCCAAACCCTAACCCTAACCCTATTCCTAACCCTAACCCTAATCTAATCCTAACCCTAACCCTAACGCAAAAACAAACCCTAACTCGAACCCTAACCCAAACCCTAATCCTAAACCTAACCCTAACCCAAACCCTAACCCTAACCCTATTCCTAACCCTAACCCTAAACCTAACCTTAACCCAAACCCTAACCCACACCCTAAACCTAAACTTAACCCTAACTCAAACTCTAACCCTAACTCGAACCCTCACCCTAACCCAAACACTAACCCAAACCCTAACAATAACCCTAACACTATACCTAACACTAACCCTAACCCTAACCCTAACCCTAACCCTATTTCTAACCCTAACCCTAAACCCTAAGCCTAACCAATACCCTAAACATAACCTTCACGCTAACCCTAACCCTAACTGAAACCCTAACCCTAACCCTAACCCTAACCCAAACCCTAACCCTAACACTAACCCTAACCCTAACACTAACCTAAATCCTAACCCTAACATTAACCCAAACCAAAACCCTAAACCTAACTCTAATCCTAACCCTAACCCTAATCAAAACCCTAACATTAAACCTAACCCTAAGCCTAACCCAAAACCTAAACCTAACCCTAATCCTAACCCTAACCCTAACCCTAATCCTAACCCTAAACCTAACCCTAACCCTAACACAAACCCAACCCCTAACACTAACCCTAACCCTAATCCTAATTCTAACCCGAACCCAAACCATAACCCTAACCCTAAACCTAACCCAAAACCTAAACCTAACACTAACCCTAACCCTAAACCAAACCCTAACTCTAACCCTAAACCTAACCCTAATCCTAACCCTATCCCTAACCCTAACACTAACCCTAACCCAAAACCACACCGTAACCACAAACCTAACTCAAACCCTAAACTTAAACCTAACCCAAACCCAAACCCTAACCCTAACCTTAACCCTAAACCAAACCCTAAACCTAAACCTAAACCTAACCCTAACCCTAACCCTAACCCTATTGCTAATCCTAACCCTAACCCTAAATTTAAACCAAATCCTAACCCAAACCCTAACCCTAAACCTAACCCTAACCCAAACGCTAACCCTCACCCTAACCCTAAGCCAATCCCTAATCTTAACCCTAATCCTAATCCTAACCCTAACGCTAACCCTAACCCAAATTCTAACCCTAACACAAACCCTAAACCTAACACTCAACCTAACCCTAAGCCTATCCCAAACCCTAACCCTAACACTAACCATAACCATAACCCTAACC
>CM069542.1:205000-215000 GCA_035773235.1 Eospalax fontanierii
CTAAACCTAACCCTAATCTAATCCTAACCCTAACCCTAACGCAAAAACAAACCCTAACTCGAACCCTAACCCTAACCCAAACCCTAATCCTAACCCTAACCCTAACCCAAACCCTAACCCTAACCCTATTCCTAACCCTAACCCTAAACCTAACCTTAACCCAAACCCTAACCGACACCCTAACCCTAAACTTAACCCTAACTCAAACTCTAACCCTAACTCGAACCCTAACCCTAATCCAAACACTAACCCAAACCCTAACAATAACCCTAACACTATTCCTAACACTAACCCGAACCCTAACCCTAACCCTAACCCTAACCCTATTCCTAACCCTAACCCTAAACCCTAACCCTAACCAATACCCTAAACATAACCTTCACGCTAACCCTAACCCTAACCGAAATCCTAACCCTAACCCTAACCCTAACCCAAACCCTAACCCTAACACTAACCCTAACCCTAACACTAACCTAAATACTAACCCTAACATTAACCCAAACCAAAACCCTAAACCTAACTCTAATCCTAACCCTAACCCTAACCCTAACCCTAACCCTAACCCTAACCCTAACCCTAACCCAACTCAAACCCTAACCCTAACCCTAACCCAAACCCTAACCCTAACCCTAACCCTAACCCTTATCCTAACCCTAAACCTAACACAAAATATAACACTAACCCTAAACCAAACCCTAACCCTAATCCTAACCCTAACCCTAACCGAAACCCTAACCCTTACCCAAACTCTAAACCTAAACCTAACCCTAACACTAATCCTAACCCTAACCCTAACCCAAAATAAACCCTAACCCGAACCCTAACCCAAACCCTAATCCTAACCCTAACCAAAACCCTAACCCTTACCCACATCCTAAACATAACCCTGACCCTAAACCTCATCCTATCCCTAACCCGAACCCAAAAACTAACCCTAACCCGAACCCTAACCCAAACCCTAATACTAACGCTAACCCTAACCCAAACCCTAACCATAACCCTTTTCCTAACCATAACCCTAAAGCTAACCTTAACCGAAACCCTAACCCAAACCCTAACCCTAAAACCTAACCAAACCATATCCCGAACCCTAACCCTAACCCTAAATCCAACTCTAACACTAACTCTAAACCTAACCCAAAACCTAAACCTAAACCTAATCCAAACCCTAACCCAAACCATAACAATAACCCTAACCTTAACCCTATTCCTAACACTAACCCTAACCCTAACCCTAAACCTAACCCTAACCCAAACCCTAACCCTAACACTAACCCTAACCCAAACCCTAACCCTAATCCTAACCCTAACCCAAAAACTAACCCTAACTCGAACCCTAACCCAAACCCTAATCTTAATCCTAACCCTAACGCAAACACTAACCCTAACCCTATTGCTAATATTAACCCTAAACCTAACCTTAACCCAAAACCTGACCCAAACCCTAACCCAAACCCTAACGCTAACCCTAAACCTAATCCAAATCCTAACCCAAATCCTAACCCTAACCCTAACCAAACCCTAACCCTAACCCTAACCCTAACTCAAACACTAACCCTAACCCTAAACCAAACCCTAACCCTAAACCTAACCATAACCCTTATCTTAACCCTAAACCTAACCCAAAATATAACACTAACCCTAACCCAAACCCTAATCCTAACCCTAACCCTAACCCTAACCCAAAAACTAACCCTAACTCGAACCCTAACCCAAACCCTAATCCTAACCCTAACCCTAACGCAAACCCTAACCCTAACCCTATTCCTAACATTAACCCTAAACCTAACCCTAACCCTAATCCTAATCCTAACCCTAACCCAAAAACTAACCCTAACCCGAACTCTAACGCAAACCCTAATCCTAACCCTAACCCTAACCCAAACCCTAACCCTAACCCTATTCCTAACCATAACCCTAAACCTAAACTTAAGCCAAACCCTAACCCAAACCCTAACCCTAAACCCTAACCCAAACACTATGCCTAACTCGAAACCTAACCCTAACTCAAACTCTAACCTTAACTCTAACCCTAACCTAAAACCTAAACTTAACCCTAATCCAAACCCTAACCCAAACCCTAACAATAACCCTAACCCTAACCCTATTCCTAACACTAACCCTAACCCTAACCCTAACCCTAACCCTAACCTAATATATCCCTTATCCTAACCCTAAACCTAACCCAAAAAATAACACTAACCCTAAACCAAACCCTAACCTTAACCCTAACCCTAACCCTTACCCAAACCCTAAACCTAAACCTAACCCTAATCTAATCCTAACCCTAACCCTAACGCAAAAACAAACCCTAACTCGAACCCTAACCCAAACCCTAATCCTAACCCTAACCCTAACCCAAACCCTAACCCTAACCCTATTCCTAACCCTAACCCTAAACCTAACCTTAACCCAAACCCTAACCGACACCCTAACCCTAAACTTAACCCTAACTCAAACTCTAACCCTAACTCGAACCCTAACCCTAATCCAAACCCTAACAATAACCCTAACACTATTCCTAACACTAACCCGAACCCTAACCCTAACCCTAACCCTAACCCAAACCCTAACAATAACCCTAACACTATTCCTAACACTAACCCGAACCCTAACCCTAACCCTAACCCTATTCCTAACCCTAACCCTAAACCCTAACCCTAACCAATACCCTAAACATAACCTTCACGCTAACCCTAACCCTAACCGAAATCCTAACCCTAACCCTAACCCTAACCCAAACCCTAACCCTAACACTAACCCTAACCCTAACACTAACCTAAATACTAACCCTAACATTAACTCAAACCAAAACCCTAAACCTAACTCTAATCCTAACCCTAACCCTAATCAAAACCCTAACTTTAAAACTAACCCTAACCCTAATCCAAAACCTAAAGCTAACCCTAATCCTAACTCTAACCCTAACCCTAATCCTAACCCTAACCCTAACCCTAACCCTAACACAAACCCAACCCCTAACCCTAACCCTAACCCTAATCCTAATTCTAACCCGAACCCAAACCATAACCCTAACCCTAAACCTAACCCAAAACCTAAACCTAACACTAACCCTAACCCTAAACCAAACCCTAACTCTAACCCTAAACCTAACCCTAACCCTAATCCTAACCCTATGCCTAACCCTAACACTAACCCTAACCCAAAACCACACCGTAACCACAAACCTAACTCAAACCCTAACCTTAAACCTAACCCAAACCCAAACCCTAACCCTAACCTTAACCCTAAACCAAACCCTAAACCTAAACCTAAACCTAACCCTAATTCTAACTCTAACCCTAATTCTAATCCTAAACCAAACCCTAACCCTAACACTAACCCTAACCATAACCCTAACCCTAACCCTATCTCAAACACTAACGCTAACGCTAACCCAATCCCTAACCCTAAACCTAACCCTAACCCTTATCCTAACCCTAAACCTAACCCAAAAAATAACACTAACCCTAAACCAAACACTAACCCTAACCCTAACCCTAACCCTAACCCAAACCCTAACCCTAACCCTATTCCTAACCCTAACCCTAAACCTAACCTTAACCCAAACCCTAACCGACACCCTTACCCTAAACTTAACCCTAACTCAAACTCTGACCCTAACTCGAACACTAACCCTAATCCTAACCCTAACCCTATTCCTAACCCTTACCCTAAACCCTAACCCTAACCAATACCCTAAACATAACCTTCACGCTAACCCTAACCCTAACCGAAATCCTAACCCTAACCCTAACCCTAACCCAAACCCTAACCCTAACACTAACCCTAACCCTAACACTAACCTAAATACTAACCCTAACATTAACCCAAACCAAAACCCTAAACCTAACTCTAATCCTAACCCTAACCCTAACCCTAACCCTAACCCTAACCCTAACCCTAACCCTAACCCAACTCAAACCCTAACCCTAACCCTAACCCAAACCCTAACCCTAACCCTAACCCTAACCCTTATCCTAACCCTAAACCTAACACAAAATATAACACTAACCCTAAACCAAACCCTAACCCTAATCCTAACCCTAACCCTAACCCAAACCCTAACCCTTACCCAAACTCTAAACCTAAACCTAACCCTAACACTAATCCTAACCCTAACCCTAACCCAAAATAAACCCTAACCCGAACCCTAACCCAAACCCTAATCCTAACCCTAACCAAAACCCTAACCCTTACCCAAACCCTAAACATAAACCTAACCCTAAACCTAATCCTAACCCTAACCCGAACCCAAAAACTAACCCTAACCCGAACCCTAACCCAAACCCTAATCCTAACGCTAACCCTAACCCAAACCCTAACCATAACCCTTTTCCTAACCATAACCCTAAAGCTAACCTTAACCCAAACCCTAACCCAAACCCTAACCCTAAAACCTAACCAAACCATATCCCGAACCCTAACCCTAACCCTAAATCCAACTCTAACACTAACTCTAAACCTTACCCAAATCCTAAGCCTAAACCTAATCCAAACCCTAACCCAAACCATAACAATAACCCTAAGCTTAACCCTAATCCTAACACTAACCCTAACCCTAACCCTAAACCTAACCCTAACCCAAACCCTAACCCTAACCCTAACCCTAACCCAAACCCTAACCCTAACCCTAACCCTAACCCAAAAACTAACCCTAACTCGAACCCTAACCCAAACCCTAATCCTAACCCTAACCCTAACGCAAACACTAACCCTAACCCTATTCCTAATATTAACCCTAAACCTAACCTTAACCCAAAACCTGACCCAAACCCTAACCCAAACCCTAACGCTAACCCTAACCCTAATCCAAATCCTAACCCAAATCCTAACCCTAACCCTAACCAAAACCTAACCCTAACCCTAACCCTAACTCAAACACTAACCCTAACCCTAAACCAAACCCTAACCCTAAACCTAACCATACCCCTTATCCTAACCCTAAACCTAACCCAAAATATAACACTAACCCTAACCCAAACCCTAATCCTAACCCTAACCCAAACCCTAACCCTAACCCTAACCCTAACCCAAAAACTAACCCTAACTCGAACCCTAACCCAAACCCTAATCCTAACCCTAACCCTAACGCAAACCCTAACCCTAACCCTATTCCTAACATTAACCCTAAACCTAACCCTAACCCTAATCCTAATCCTAACCCTAACCCAAAAACTAACCCTAACCCGAACCCTAACGCAAACCCTAATTCTAACCCTAACCCTAACCCAAACCCTAACCCTAACCCTATTCCTAACCATAACCCTAAACCTAACCTTAACCCAAACCCTAACCCAAACCCTAACCCTAAACCCTAACCCAAACACTATGCCTAACTCGAAACCTAACCCTAACTCAAACTCTAACCTTAACTCTAACCCTAACCTAAAACCTAAACTTAACCCTAATCCAAACCCTAACCCAAACCCTAACAATAACCCTAACCCTAACCCTATTCCTAACACTAACCCTAACCCTAACCCTAACCCTAACCCTAACCCTAACCTAACCCTATCCCTTATCCTAACCCTAAACCTAACCCAAAAAATAACACTAACCCTAAACTAAACCCTAACCTTAACCCTAACCCTAACCCTTACCCAAACCCTAAACCTAAACCTAACCCTAATCTAATCCTAACCCTAACCCTAACGCAAAAACAAACCCTAACTCGAACCCTAACCCAAACCCTAATCCTAACCCTAACCCTAACCCAAACCCTAACCCTAACCCTATTCCTAACCCTAACCCTAAACCTAAACTTAACCCAAACCCTAACCGACACCCTAACCCTAAACTTAACCCTAACTCAAACTCTAACCCTAACTCGAACCCTAACCCTAATCCAAACCCTAACAATAACCCTAACACTATTCCTAACACTAACCCGAACCCTAACCCTAACCCTAACCCTAAGCCAAACCCCTACAAGAACCCTTACACTACTCCTAACACTAACCCGAACCCTAACCCTAACCCTAACCCTAACCCTATTCCTAACCCTAACCCTTAACCCTAACCCTAACCATTACCCTAACCCTAACCTTCACGCTAACCCTAACCCTAACCGAAATCCTAACCCTAACCCTAACCCTAACTCAAACCCTAATCCTAACACTAACCCTAACCCTAACACTAACCTAAATCCTAACCCTAACATTAACCCAAACCAAAACCCTAAACCTAACTCTAATCCTATCCCTAACCCTAATCAAAACCCTAACTTTAAAGCTAACCCTAACCCTAATCCAAAACCTAAAGCTAACCCTAATCCTAAGTCTAACCCTAACCCTAATCCTAACCCTAACCCTAACCCTAACCCTAACACAAACCCAACCCCTAACCCTAACCCTAACCCTAATCCTAATTCTAACCCGAACCCAAACCATAACCCTAACCCTAAACCTAACCCAAAACCTAAACCTAACACTAACCCTAACCCTAAACCAAACCCTAACTCTAACCCTAAACCTAACCCTAACCCTAATCCTAACCCTATGCCTAACCCTAACACTAACCCTAACCCAAAACCACATCGTAACCACAAACCTAACTCAAACCCTAACCTTAAACCTAACCCAAACCCAAACCCTAACCCTAACCTTAACCCTAAACCAAACCCTAAACCTAAACCTAAACCTAACCCTAATTCTAACTCTAACCCTAATTCTAATCCTAAACCAAACCCTAACCCTAACACTAACCCTAACCATAACCCTAACCCTAACCCTATCTCAAACACTAACGCTAACGCTAACCCAATCCCTAACCCTAAACCTAACCCTAACCCTTATCCTAACCCTAAACCTAACCCAAAAAATAACACTAACCCTAAACCAAACACTAACCCTAACCCTAACCCTAACCCTAACCCAAACCCTAACCCTAACCCTATTCCTAACCCTAACCCTAAACCTAACCTTAACCCAAACCCTAACCGACACCCTAACCCTAAACTTAACCCTAACTCAAACTCTAACCCTAGCTCGAACACTAACCCTAAGCCTAACCCAAACCCTATGCCTATCCCTAACCCTAAACCCTAACCCTAACCAATACCCTAAACATAACCTTCACGCTAACCCTAACCCTAACCGAAATCCTAACCCTAACCCTAACCCTAACCCAAACCCTAACCCTAACACTAACCCTAACCCTAACACTAACCTAAATACTAACCCTAACATTAACCCAAACCAAAACCCTAAACCTAACTCTAATCCTAACCCTAACCCTAACCCTAACCCTAACCCTAACCCTAACCCTAACCCTAACCCAACTCAAACCCTAACCCTAACCCTAACCCAAACCCTAACCCTAACCCTAACCCTAACCCTTATCCTAACCCTAAACCTAACACAAAATATAACACTAACCCTAAACCAAACCCTAACCCTAATCCTAACCCTAACCCTAACCCAAACCCTAACCCTTACCCAAACTCTAAACCTAAACCTAACCCTAACACTAATCCTAACCCTAACCCTAACCCAAAATAAACCCTAACCCGAACCCTAACCCAAACCCTAATCCTAACCCTAACCAAAACCCTAACCCTTACCCAAACCATAAACATAAACCTAACCCTAAACCTAATCCTAACCCTAACCCGAACCCAAAAACTAACCCTAACCCGAACCCTAACCCAAACCCTAATCCTAACCCTAACCCTAACCCAAACCCTAACCATAACCCTTTTCCTAACCATAACCCTAAAGCTAACCTTAACCCAAACCCTAACCCAAACCCTAACCCTAAAACCTAACCAAACCATATCCCGAACCCTAACCCTAACCCTAAATCCAACTCTAACACTAACTCTAAACCTAACCCAAAACCTAAACCTAAACCTAATCCAAACCCTAACCCAAACCATAACAATAACCCTAACCTTAACCCTATTCCTAACACTAACCCTAACCCTAACCCTAAACCTAACCCTAACCCAAACCCTAACCCTAACCCTAACCCTAACCCAAACCCTAACCCTAACCCTAACCCTAACCCAAAAACTAACCCTAACTCGAACCCTAACCCAAACCCTAATCCTAACCCTAACCCTAACGCAAACACTAACCCTAACCCTATTCCTAATATTAACCCTAAACCTAACCTTAACCCAAAACCTGACCCAAACCCTAACCCAAACCCTAACGCTAACCCTAACCCTAATCCAAATCCTAACCCAAATCCTAACCCTAACCCTAACCAAAACCTAACCCTAACCCTAACCCTAACTCAAACACTAACCCTAACCCTAAACCAAACCCTAACCCTAAACCTAACCATACCCCTTATCCTAACCCTAAACCTAACCCAAAATATAACACTAACCCTAACCCAAACCCTAATCCTAACCCTAACCCAAACCCTAACCCTAACCCTAACCCTAACCCAAAAACTAACCCTAACTCGAACCCTAACCCAAACCCTAATCCTAACCCTAACCCTAACGCAAACCCTAACCCTAACCCTATTCCTAACATTAACCCTAAACCTAACCCTAACCCTAATCCTAATCCTAACCCTAACCCAAAAACTAACCCTAACCCGAACCCTAACGCAAACCCTAATTCTAACCCTAACCCTAACCCAAACCCTAACCCTAACCCTATTCCTAACCATAACCCTAAACCTAACCTTAACCCAAACCCTAACCCAAACCCTAACCCTAAACCCTAACCCAAACACTATGCCTAACTCGAAACCTAACCCTAACTCAAACTCTAACCTTAACTCTAACCCTAACCTAAAACCTAAACTTAACCCTAATCCAAACCCTAACCCAAACCCTAACAATAACCCTAACCCTAACCCTATTCCTAACACTAACCCTAACCCTAACCCTAACCCTAACCCTAACCCTAACCTAACCCTATCCCTTATCCTAACCCTAAACCTAACCCAAAAAATAACACTAACCCTAAACTAAACCCTAACCTTAACCCTAACCCTAACCCTTACCCAAACCCTAAACCTAAACCTAACCCTAATCTAATCCTAACCCTAACCCTAACGCAAAAACAAACCCTAACTCGAACCCTAACCCAAACCCTAATCCTAACCCTAACCCTAACCCAAACCCTAACCCTAACCCTAACCCTAAACCTTAACCCAAACCCTATCCCTAACCCGAACCCTAACCCTAACTCAAACTCTAACCTTAACTCTAACCCTAACCCAAAACCTAAACCTAACCCTAATCCAAACCCTAACCCAGACCATAACAATAACCCTAACCCTAACCCTATTCCTAACACTAACCCTAACCCTAACCCTAACCCTAACCCTAACCTAACCCTAACCCTTATCCTAACCCTAAACCTAACCCAAAAAATAACACTAACCCTAAACCAAACCCTAACCCTAAGCCTAACCCTAACCCTAACCCTTACCCAAACCCTAAACCTAAACCTAACCCTAATCTAATCCTAACCCTAACCCTAACGCAAAAACAAACCCTAACTCGAACCCTAACCCAAACCCTAATCCTAAACCTAACCCTAACCCAAACCCTAACCCTAACCCTATTCCTAACCCTAACCCTAAACCTAACCTTAACCCAAACCCTAACCCACACCCTAAACCTAAACTTAACCCTAACTCAAACTCTAACCCTAACTCGAACCCTCACCCTAACCCAAACACTAACCCAAACCCTAACAATAACCCTAACACTATACCTAACACTAACCCTAACCCTAACCCTAACCCTAACCCTATTTCTAACCCTAACCCTAAACCCTAAGCCTAACCAATACCCTAAACATAACCTTCACGCTAACCCTAACCCTAACTGAAACCCTAACCCTAACCCTAACCCTAACCCAAACCCTAACCCTAACACTAACCCTAACCCTAACACTAACCTAAATCCTAACCCTAACATTAACCCAAACCAAAACCCTAAACCTAACTCTAATCCTAACCCTAACCCTAATCAAAACCCTAACATTAAACCTAACCCTAAGCCTAACCCAAAACCGAAACCTAACCC
>CM069542.1:217500-242500 GCA_035773235.1 Eospalax fontanierii
TAACACTAACCCTAACCCAAACCCTAATCCTAACCCTAACCCAAACCCTAACCCTAACCCTAACCCTAACCCAAAAACTAACCCTAACTCGAACCCTAACCCAAACCCTAATCCTAACCCTAACCCTAACGCAAACCCTAACCCTAACCCTATTCCTAACATTAACCCTAAACCTAACCCTAACCCTAATCCTAATCCTAACCCTAACCCAAAAACTAACCCTAACCCGAACCCTAACGCAAACCCTAATTCTAACCCTAACCCTAACCCAAACCCTAACCCTAACCCTATTCCTAACCATAACCCTAAACCTAACCTTAACCCAAACCCTAACCCAAACCCTAACCCTAAACCCTAACCCAAACACTATGCCTAACTCGAAACCTAACCCTAACTCAAACTCTAACCTTAACTCTAACCCTAACCTAAAACCTAAACTTAACCCTAATCCAAACCCTAACCCAAACCCTAACAATAACCCTAACCCTAACCCTATTCCTAACACTAACCCTAACCCTAACCCTAACCCTAACCCTAACGCTAACCTAACCCTATCCCTTATCCTAACCCTAAACCTAACCCAAAAAATAACACTAACCCTAAACTAAACCCTAACCTTAACCCTAACCCTAACCCTTACCCAAACCCTAAACCTAAACCTAACCCTAATCTAATCCTAACCCTAACCCTAACGCAAAAACAAACCCTAACTCGAACCCTAACCCTAACCCAAACCCTAATCCTAACCCTAACCCTAACCCAAACCCTAACCCTAACCCTATTCCTAACCCTAACCCTAAACCTAACCTTAACCCAAACCCTAACCGACACCCTAACCCTAAACTTAACCCTAACTCAAACTCTAACCCTAACTCGAACCCTAACCCTAATCCAAACACTAACCCAAACCCTAACAATAACCCTAACACTATTCCTAACACTAACCCGAACCCTAACCCTAACCCTAACCCTAACCCTATTCCTAACCCTAACCCTAAACCCTAACCCTAACCAATACCCTAAACATAACCTTCACGCTAACCCTAACCCTAACCGAAATCCTAACCCTAACCCTAACCCTAACCCAAACCCTAACCCTAACACTAACCCTAACCCTAACACTAACCTAAATACTAACCCTAACATTAACCCAAACCAAAACCCTAAACCTAACTCTAATCCTAACCCTAACCCTAACCCTAACCCTAACCCTAACCCTAACCCTAACCCTAACCCAACTCAAACCCTAACCCTAACCCTAACCCAAACCCTAACCCTAACCCTAACCCTAACCCTTATCCTAACCCTAAACCTAACACAAAATATAACACTAACCCTAAACCAAACCCTAACCCTAATCCTAACCCTAACCCTAACCGAAACCCTAACCCTTACCCAAACTCTAAACCTAAACCTAACCCTAACACTAATCCTAACCCTAACCCTAACCCAAAATAAACCCTAACCCGAACCCTAACCCAAACCCTAATCCTAACCCTAACCAAAACCCTAACCCTTACCCAAACCCTAAACATAAACCTAACCCTAAACCTAATCCTAACCCTAACCCGAACCCAAAAACTAACCCTAACCCGAACCCTAACCCAAACCCTAATCCTAACGCTAACCCTAACCCAAACCCTAACCATAACCCTTTTCCTAACCATAACCCTAAAGCTAACCTTAACCGAAACCCTAACCCAAACCCTAACCCTAAAAACTAACCAAACCAAATCCCGAACCCAAACTCTAACCCAAAATCCAACTCTAACACTAACTCTAAACCTAACCCAAAACCAAAACCCAAACCTAATCCAAACCCTAACCCAAACCATAACAATAACCCTAACCTTAACCCTATTCCTAACACTAACCCTAACCCTAACCCTAAACCTAACCCTAACCCAAACCCTAACCCTAACCCTAACCCTAACCCAAACCCTAACCCTAATCCTAACCCTAACCCAAAAACTAACCCTAACTCGAACCCTAACCCAAACCCTAATCTTAACCCTAACCCTAACGCAAACACTAACCCTAACCCTATTCCTAATATTAACCCTAAACCTAACCTTAACCCAAAACCTGACCCAAACCCTAACCCAAACCCTAACGCTAACCCTAAACCTAATCCAAATCCTAACCCAAATCCTAACCCTAACCCTAACCAAACCCTAACCCTAACCCTAACCCTAACTCAAACACTAACCCTAACCCTAAACCAAACCCTAACCCTAAACCTAACCATAACCCTTATCTTAACCCTAAACCTAACCCAAAATATAACACTAACCCTAACCCAAACCCTAATCCTAACCCTAACCCTAACCCTAACCCAAAAACTAACCCTAACTCGAACCCTAACCCAAACCCTAATCCTAACCCTAACCCTAACGCAAACCCTAACCCTAACCCTATTCCTAACATTAACCCTAAACCTAACCCTAACCCTAATCCTAATCCTAACCCTAACCCAAAAACTAACCCTAACCCGAACTCTAACGCAAACCCTAATCCTAACCCTAACCCTAACCCAAACCCTAACCCTAACCCTATTCCTAACCATAACCCTAAACCTAAACTTAAGCCAAACCCTAACCCAAACCCTAACCCTAAACCCTAACCCAAACACTATGCCTAACTCGAAACCTAACCCTAACTCAAACTCTAACCTTAACTCTAACCCTAACCTAAAACCTAAACTTAACCCTAATCCAAACCCTAACCCAAACCCTAACAATAACCCTAACCCTAACCCTATTCCTAACACTAACCCTAACCCTAACCCTAACCCTAACCCTAACCTAATATATCCCTTATCCTAACCCTAAACCTAACCCAAAAAATAACACTAACCCTAAACCAAACCCTAACCTTAACCCTAACCCTAACCCTTACCCAAACCCTAAACCTAAACCTAACCCTAAGCTAATCCTAACCCTAACCCTAACGCAAAAACAAACTCCAACTCGAACTCTAACCCAAACCCTAATCCAAACCCTAACCCTAACCCAAACCCTAACCCTAACCCTATTCCTAACCCTAACCCTAAACCTAACCTTAACCCAAACCCTAACCGACACCCTAACCCTAAACTTAACCCTAACTCAAACTCTAACCCTAACTCGAACCCTAACCCTAATCCAAACCCTAACAATAACCCTAACACTATTCCTAACACTAACCCGAACCCTAACCCTAACCCTAACCCTAACCCAAACCCTAACAATAACCCTAACACTATTCCTAACACTAACCCGAACCCTAACCCTAACCCTAACCCTATTCCTAACCCTAACCCTAAACCCTAACCCTAACCAATACCCTAAACATAACCTTCACGCTAACCCTAACCCTAACCGAAATCCTAACCCTAACCCTAACCCTAACCCAAACCCTAACCCTAACACTAACCCTAACCCTAACACTAACCTAAATACTAACCCTAACATTAACCCAAACCAAAACCCTAAACCTAACTCTAATCCTATCCCTAACCCTAATCAAAACCCTAACTTTAAAGCTAACCCTAACCCTAATCCAAAACCTAAAGCTAACCCTAATCCTAAGTCTAACCCTAACCCTAATCCTAACCCTAACCCTAACCCTAACCCTAACACAAACCCAACCCCTAACCCTAACCCTAACCCTAATCCTAATTCTAACCCGAACCCAAACCATAACCCTAACCCTAAACCTAACCCAAAACCTAAACCTAACACTAACCCTAACCCTAAACCAAACCCTAACTCTAACCCTAAACCTAACCCTAACCCTAATCCTAACCCTATGCCTAACCCTAACACTAACCCTAACCCAAAACCACACCGTAACCACAAACCTAACTCAAACCCTAACCTTAAACCTAACCCAAACCCAAACCCTAACCCTAACCTTAACCCTAAACCAAACCCTAAACCTAAACCTAAACCTAACCCTAATTCTAACTCTAACCCTAATTCTAATCCTAAACCAAACCCTAACCCTAACACTAACCCTAACCATAACCCTAACCCTAACCCTATCTCAAACACTAACGCTAACGCTAACCCAATCCCTAACCCTAAACCTAACCCTAACCCTTATCCTAACCCTAAACCTAACCCAAAAAATAACACTAACCCTAAACCAAACACTAACCCTAACCCTAACCCTAACCCTAACCCAAACCCTAACCCTAACCCTATTCCTAACCCTAACCCTAAACCTAACCTTAACCCAAACCCTAACCGACACCCTAACCCTAAACTTAACCCTAACTCAAACTCTAACCCTAACTCGAACACTAACCCTAATCCTAACCCTAACCCTATTCCTAACCCTAACCCTAAACCCTAACCCTAACCAATACCCTAAACATAACCTTCACGCTAACCCTAACCCTAACCGAAATCCTAACCCTAACCCTAACCCTAACCCAAACCCTAACCCTAACACTAACCCTAACCCTAACACTAACCTAAATACTAACCCTAACATTAACCCAAACCAAAACCCTAAACCTAACTCTAATCCTAACCCTAACCCTAACCCTAACCCTAACCCTAACCCTAACCCTAACCCAACTCAAACCCTAACCCTAACCCTAACCCAAACCCTAACCCTAACCCTAACCCTAACCCTTATCCTAACCCTAAACCTAACACAAAATATAACACTAACCCTAAACCAAACCCTAACCCTAATCCTAACCCTAACCCTAACCCAAACCCTAACCCTTACCCAAACTCTAAACCTAAACCTAACCCTAACACTAATCCTAACCCTAACCCTAACCCAAAATAAACCCTAACCCGAACCCTAACCCAAACCCTAATCCTAACCCTAACCAAAACCCTAACCCTTACCCAAACCCTAAACATAAACCTAACCCTAAACCTAATCCTAACCCTAACCCGAACCCAAAAACTAACCCTAACCCGAACCCTAACCCAAACCCTAATCCTAACGCTAACCCTAACCCAAACCCTAACCATAACCCTTTTCCTAACCATAACCCTAAAGCTAACCTTAACCCAAACCCTAACCCAAACCCTAACCCTAAAACCTAACCAAACCATATCCCGAACCCTAACCCTAACCCTAAATCCAACTCTAACACTAACTCTAAACCTAACCCAAAACCTAAACCTAAACCTAATCCAAACCCTAACCCAAACCATAACAATAACCCTAACCTTAACCCTATTCCTAACACTAACCCTAACCCTAACCCTAAACCTAACCCTAACCCAAACCCTAACCCTAACCCTAACCCTAACCCAAACCCTAACCCTAACCCTAACCCTAACCCAAAAACTAACCCTAACTCGAACCCTAACCCAAACCCTAATCCTAACCCTAACCCTAACGCAAACACTAACCCTAACCCTATTCCTAATATTAACCCTAAACCTAACCTTAACCCAAAACCTGACCCAAACCCTAACCCAAACCCTAACGCTAACCCTAACCCTAATCCAAATCCTAACCCAAATCCTAACCCTAACCCTAACCAAAACCTAACCCTAACCCTAACCCTAACTCAAACACTAACCCTAACCCTAAACCAAACCCTAACCCTAAACCTAACCATACCCCTTATCCTAACCCTAAACCTAACCCAAAATATAACACTAACCCTAACCCAAACCCTAATCCTAACCCTAACCCAAACCCTAACCCTAACCCTAACCCTAACCCAAAAACTAACCCTAACTCGAACCCTAACCCAAACCCTAATCCTAACCCTAACCCTAACGCAAACCCTAACCCTAACCCTATTCCTAACATTAACCCTAAACCTAACCCTAACCCTAATCCTAATCCTAACCCTAACCCAAAAACTAACCCTAACCCGAACCCTAACGCAAACCCTAATTCTAACACTAACCCTAACCCAAACCCTAACCCTAACCCTATTCCTAACCATAACCCTAAACCTAACCTTAACCCAAACCCTAACCCAAACCCTAACCCTAAACCCTAACCCAAACACTATGCCTAACTCGAAACCTAACCCTAACTCAAACTCTAACCTTAACTCTAACCCTAACCTAAAACCTAAACTTAACCCTAATCCAAACCCTAACCCAAACCCTAACAATAACCCTAACCCTAACCCTATTCCTAACACTAACCCTAACCCTAACCCTAACCCTAACCCTAACCCTAACCTAACCCTATCCCTTATCCTAACCCTAAACCTAACCCAAAAAATAACACTAACCCTAAACTAAACCCTAACCTTAACCCTAACCCTAACCCTTACCCAAACCCTAAACCTAAACCTAACCCTAATCTAATCCTAACCCTAACCCTAACGCAAAAACAAACCCTAACTCGAACCCTAACCCAAACCCTAATCCTAACCCTAACCCTAACCCAAACCCTAACCCTAACCCTATTCCTAACCCTAACCCTAAACCTAAACTTAACCCAAACCCTAACCGACACCCTAACCCTAAACTTAACCCTAACTCAAACTCTAACCCTAACTCGAACCCTAACCCTAATCCAAACCCTAACAATAACCCTAACACTATTCCTAACACTAACCCGAACCCTAACCCTAACCCTAACCCTAACCCAAACCCTAACAATAACCCTAACACTATTCCTAACACTAACCCGAACCCTAACCCTAACCCTAACCCTAACCCTATTCCTAACCCTAACCCTAAACCCTAACCCTAACCAATACCCTAAACATAACCTTCACGCTAACCCTAACCCTAACCGAAATCCTAACCCTAACCCTAACCCTAACCCAAACCCTAACCCTAACACTAACCCTAACCCTAACACTAACCTAAATACTAACCCTAACATTAACCCAAACCAAAACCCTAAACCTAACTCTAATCCTAACCCTAACCCTAATCAAAACCCTAACTTTAAAACTAACCCTAACCCTAATCCAAAACCTAAAGCTAACCCTAATCCTAACTCTAACCCTAACCCTAATCCTAACCCTAACCCTAACCCTAACCCTAACACAAACCCAACCCCTAACCCTAACCCTAACCCTAATCCTAATTCTAACCCGAACCCAAACCATAACCCTAACCCTAAACCTAACCCAAAACCTAAACCTAACACTAACCCTAACCCTAAACCAAACCCTAACTCTAACCCTAAACCTAACCCTAACCCTAATCCTAACCCTATGCCTAACCCTAACACTAACCCTAACCCAAAACCACACCGTAACCACAAACCTAACTCAAACCCTAACCTTAAACCTAACCCAAACCCAAACCCTAACCCTAACCTTAACCCTAAACCAAACCCTAAACCTAAACCTAAACCTAACCCTAATTCTAACTCTAACCCTAATTCTAATCCTAAACCAAACCCTAACCCTAACACTAACCCTAACCATAACCCTAACCCTAACCCTATCTCAAACACTAACGCTAACGCTAACCCAATCCCTAACCCTAAACCTAACCCTAACCCTTATCCTAACCCTAAACCTAACCCAAAAAATAACACTAACCCTAAACCAAACACTAACCCTAACCCTAACCCTAACCCTAACCCAAACCCTAACCCTAACCCTATTCCTAACCCTAACCCTAAACCTAACCTTAACCCAAACCCTAACCGACACCCTAACCCTAAACTTAACCCTAACTCAAACTCTAACCCTAACTCGAACACTAACCCTAATCCTAACCCTAACCCTATTCCTAACCCTAACCCTAAACCCTAACCCTAACCAATACCCTAAACATAACCTTCACGCTAACCCTAACCCTAACCGAAAACCTAACCCTAACCCTAACCCTAACCCAAACCCTAACCCTAACACTAACCCTAACCCTAACACTAACCTAAATACTAACCCTAACATTAACCCAAACCAAAACCCTAAACCTAACTCTAATCCTAACCCTAACCCTAACCCTAACCCTAACCCTAACCCTAACCCTAACCCTAACCCAACTCAAACCCTAACCCTAACCCTAACCCAAACCCTAACCCTAACCCTAACCCTAACCCTTATCCTAACCCTAAACCTAACACAAAATATAACACTAACCCTAAACCAAACCCTAACCCTAATCCTAACCCTAACCCTAACCCAAACCCTACCCCTTACCCAAACTCTAAACCTAAACCTAACCCTAACACTAATCCTAACCCTAACCCTAACCCAAAATAAACCCTAACCCGAACCCTAACCCAAACCCTAATCCTAACCCTAACCAAAACCCTAACCCTTACCCAAACCCTAAACATAAACCTAACCCTAAACCTAATCCTAACCCTAACCCGAACCCAAAAACTAACCCTAACCCGAACCCTAACCCAAACCCTAATCCTAACGCTAACCCTAACCCAAACCCTAACCATAACCCTTTTCCTAACCATAACCCTAAAGCTAACCTTAACCCAAACCCTAACCCAAACCCTAACCCTAAAACCTAACCAAACCATATCCCGAACCCTAACCCTAACCCTAAATCCAACTCTAACACTAACTCTAAACCTAACCCAAAACCTAAACCTAAACCTAATCCAAACCCTAACCCAAACCATAACAATAACCCTAACCTTAACCCTATTCCTAACACTAACCCTAACCCTAACCCTAAACCTAACCCTAACCCAAACCCTAACCCTAACCCTAACCCTAACCCAAACCCTAACCCTAACCCTAACCCTAACCCAAAAACTAACCCTAACTCGAACCCTAACCCAAACCCTAATCCTAACCCTAACCCTAACGCAAACACTAACCCTAACCCTATTCCTAATATTAACCCTAAACCTAACCTTAACCCAAAACCTGACCCAAACCCTAACCCAAACCCTAACGCTAACCCTAACCCTAATCCAAATCCTAACCCAAATCCTAACCCTAACCCTAACCAAAACCTAACCCTAACCCTAACCCTAACTCAAACACTAACCCTAACCCTAAACCAAACCCTAACCCTAAACCTAACCATACCCCTTATCCTAACCCTAAACCTCACCCAAAATATAACACTAACCCTAACCCAAACCCTAATCCTAACCCTAACCCAAACCCTAACCCTAACCCTAAGCCTAACCCAAAAACTAACCCTAACTCGAACCCTAACCCAAACCCTAATCCTAACCCTAACCCTAACGCAAACCCTAACCCTAACCCTATTCCTAACATTAACCCTAAACCTAACCCTAACCCTAATCCTAATCCTAACCCTAACCCAAAAACTAACCCTAACCCGAACCCTAACGCAAACCCTAATTCTAACCCTAACCCTAACCCAAACCCTAACCCTAACCCTATTCCTAACCATAACCCTAAACCTAACCTTAACCCAAACCCTAACCCAAACCCTAACCCTAAACCCTAACCCAAACACTATGCCTAACTCGAAACCTAACCCTAACTCAAACTCTAACCTTAACTCTAACCCTAACCTAAAACCTAAACTTAACCCTAATCCAAACCCTAACCCAAACCCTAACAATAACCCTAACCCTAACCCTATTCCTAACACTAACCCTAACCCTAACCCTAACCCTGACCCTAACCCTAACCTAACCCTATCCCTTATCCTAACCCTAAACCTAACCCAAAAAATAACACTAACCCTAAACTAAACCCTAACCTTAACCCTAACCCTAACCCTTACCCAAACCCTAAACCTAAACCTAACCCTAATCTAATCCTAACCCTAACCCTAACGCAAAAACAAACCCTAACTCGAACCCTAACCCAAACCCTAATCCTAACCCTAACCCTAACCCAAACCCTAACCCTAACCCTATTCCTAACCCTAACCCTAAACCTAACCTTAACCCAAACCCTAACCGACACCCTAACCCTAAACTTAACCCTAACTCAAACTCTAACCCTAACTCGAACCCTAACCCTAATCCAAACCCTAACAATAACCCTAACACTATTCCTAACACTAACCCGAACCCTAACCCTAACCCTAACCCTAACCCAAACCCTAACAATAACCCTAACACTATTCCTAACACTAACCCGAACCCTAACCCTAACCCTAACCCTAACCCTATTCCTAACCCTAACCCTAAACCCTAACCCTAACCAATACCCTAAACATAACCTTCACGCTAACCCTAACCCTAACCGAAATCCTAACCCTAACCCTAACCCTAACCCAAACCCTAACCCTAACACTAACCCTAACCCTAACACTAACCTAAATACTAACCCTAACATTAACCCAAACCAAAACCCTAAACCTAACTCTAATCCTAACCCTAACCCTAATCAAAACCCTAACTTTAAAACTAACCCTAACCCTAATCCAAAACCTAAAGCTAACCCTAATCCTAACTCTAACCCTAACCCTAATCCTAACCCTAACCCTAACCCTAACCCTAACACAAACCCAACCCCTAACCCTAACCCTAACCCTAATCCTAATTCTAACCCGAACCCAAACCATAACCCTAACCCTAAACCTAACCCTAACCCTAATCCTAACCCTATGCCTAACCCTAACACTAACCCTAACCCAAAACCACACCGGAAACCACAAACCTAACTCAAACCCTAACCTTAAACCTAACCCAAACCCAAACCCTAACCCTAACCTTAACCCTAAACCAAACCCTAAACCTAAACCTAAACCTAACCCTAATTCTAACTCTAACCCTAATTCTAATCCTAAACCAAACCCTAACCCTAACACTAACCCTAACCATAACCCTAACCCTAACCCTATCTCAAACACTAACGCTAACGCTAACCCAATCCCTAACCCTAAACCTAACCCTAACCCTTATCCTAACCCTAAACCTAACCCAAAAAATAACACTAACCCTAAACCAAACACTAACCCTAACCCTAACCCTAACCCTAACCCAAACCCTAGCCCTAACCCTATTCCTAACCCTAGCCCTAAACCTAACCTTAACCCAAACCCTAACCGACACCCTAACCCTAAACTTAACCCTAACTCAAACTCTAACCCTAACTCGAACCCTAACCCTAATCCAAACACTAACCCAAACCCTAACAATAACCCTAACACTATTCCTAACACTAACCCGAACCCTAACCCTAACCCTAACCCTAACCCTATTCCTAACCCTAACCCTAAACCCTAACCCTAACCAATACCCTAAACATAACCTTCACGCTAACCCTAACCCTAACCGAAATCCTAACCCTAACCCTAACCCTAACCCAAACCCTAACCCTAACACTAACCCTAACCCTAACACTAACCTAAATACTAACCCTAACATTAACCCAAACCAAAACCCTAAACCTAACTCTAATCCTAACCCTAACCCTAACCCTAACCCTAACCCTAACCCTAACCCTAACCCTAACCCTAACCCAACTCAAACCCTAACCCTAACCCTAACCCAAACCCTAACCCTAACCCTAACCCTAACCCTTATCCTAACCCTAAACCTAACACAAAATATAACACTAACCCTAAACCAAACCCTAACCCTAATCCTAACCCTAACCCTAACCCAAACCCTAACCCTTACCCAAACTCTAAACCTAAACCTAACCCTAACACTAATCCTAACCCTAACCCTAACCCAAAATAAACCCTAACCCGAACCCTAACCCAAACCCTAATCCTAACCCTAACCAAAACCCTAACCCTTACCCAAACCCTAAACATAAACCTAACCCTAAACCTAATCCTAACCCTAACCCGAACCCAAAAACTAACCCTAACCCGAACCCTAACCCAAACCCTAATCCTAACGCTAACCCTAACCCAAACCCTAACCATAACCCTTTTCCTAACCATAACCCTAAAGCTAACCTTAACCCAAACCCTAACCCAAACCCTAACCCTAAAACCTAACCAAACCATATCCCGAACCCTAACCCTAACCCTAAATCCAACTCTAACACTAACTCTAAACCTAACCCAAAACCTAAACCTAAACCTAATCCAAACCCTAACCCAAACCATAACAATAACCCTAACCTTAACCCTATTCCTAACACTAACCCTAACCCTAACCCTAAACCTAACCCTAACCCAAACCCTAACCCTAACCCTAACCCTAACCCAAACCCTAACCCTAACCCTAACCCTAACCCAAAAACTAACCCTAACTCGAACCCTAACCCAAACCCTAATCCTAACCCTAACCCTAACGCAAGCACCAACCCGAACCCTATTCCTAATATTAACCCTAAACCTAACCTTAACCCAAAACCTGACCCAAACCCTAACCCAAACCCTAACGCTAAACCTAACCCTAATCCAAATCCTAACCCAAATCCTAACCCTAACCCTAACCAAACCCTAACCCTAACCCTAACCCTAACTCAAACACTAACCCTAACCCTAAACCAATCCCTAACCCTAAACCTAACCATACCCCTTATCCTAACCCTAAACCTAACCCAAAATATAACACTAACCCTAACCCAAACCCTAATCCTAACCCTAACCCAAACCCTAACCCTAACCCTAACCCTAACCCAAAAACTAACCCTAACTCGAACCCTAACCCAAACCCTAATCCTAACCCTAACCCTAACGCAAACCCTAACCCTAACCCTATTCCTAACATTAACCCTAAACCTAACCCTAACCCTAATCCTAATCCTAACCCTAACCCAAAAACTAACCCTAACCCGAACCCTAACGCAAACCCTAATTCTAACCCTAACCCTAACCCAGACCGTAACCCTAACCCTATTCCTAACCATAACCCTAAACCTAACCTTAACCCAAACCCTAACCCAAACCCTAACCCTAAACCCTAACCCAAACACTATGCCTAACTCGAAACCTAACCCTAACTCAAACTCTAACCTTAACTCTAACCCTAACCTAAAACCTAAACTTAACCCTAATCCAAACTCTAACCCAAACCCTAACAATAACCCTAACCCTAACCCTATTCCTAACACTAACCCTAACCCTAACCCTAACCCTAACCCTAACCCTAACCTAACCCTATCCCTTATCCTAACCCTAAACCTAACCCAAAAAATAACACTAACCCTAAACTAAACCCTAACCTTAACCCTAACCCTAACCCTTACCCAAACCCTAAACCTAAACCTAACCCTAATCTAATCCTAACCCTAACCCTAACGCAAAAACAAACCCTAACTCGAACCCTAACCCTAACCCAAACCCTAATCCTAACCCTAACCCTAACCCAAACCCTAACCCTAACCCTATTCCTAACCCTAACCCTAAACCTAACCTTAACCCAAACCCTAACCGAAACCCTAACCCTAAACTTAACCCTAACTCAAACTCTAACCCTAACTCGAACCATAACCCTAATCCAAACACTAACCCAAACCCTAACAATAACCCTAACACTATTCCTAACACTAACCCGAACCCTAACCCTAACCCTAACCCTAACCCTATTCCTAACCCTAACCCTTAACCCTAACCCTAAACAATACCCTAAACATAACCTTCACGCTAACCCTAACCCTAACCGAAATCCTAACCCTAACCCTAACCCTAACCCAAACCCTAACCCTAACACTAACCCTAACCCTAACACTAACCTAAATACTAACCCTAACATTAACCCAAACTAAAACCCTAAACCTAACTCTAATCCTAACCCTAACCCTAACCCTAACCCTAACCCTAACCCTAACCCTAACCCAACTCAAACCCTAACTCTAACCCTAACCCAAACCCTAACCCTAACCCTAACCCTAACCCTTATCCTAACCCTAAACCTAACACAAAATATAACACTAACCCTAAACCAAACCCTAACCCTAATCCTAACCCTAACCCTAACCCAAACCCTAACCCTTACCCAAACTCTAAACCTAAACCTAACCCTAACACTAATCCTAACCCTAACCCTAACCCAAAATAAACCCTAACCCGAACCCTAACCCAAACCCTAATCCTAACCCTAACCAAAACCCTAACCCTTACCCAAACCCTAAACATAAACCTAACCCTAAACCTAATCCTAACCCTAACCCGAACCCAAAAACTAACCCTAACCCGAACCCTAACCCAAAACCTAATCCTAACGCTAACCCTAACCCAAACCCTAACCATAACCCTTTTCCTAACCATAACCCTAAAGCTAACCTTAACCCAAACCCTAACCCAAACCCTAACCCTAAAACCTAAGCCAAACCATATCCCGAACCCTAACCCTAACCCTAAATCCAACTCTAACACTAACTCTAAACCTAACCCAAAACCTAAACCTAAACCTAATCCAAACCCTAACCCAAACCATAACAATAACCCTAACCTTAACCCTATTCCTAACACTAACCCTAACCCTAACCCTAAACCTAACCCTAACCCAAACCCTAACCCTAACCCTAACCCTAACCCAAACCCTAACCCTAACCCTAACCCTAACCCAAAAACTAACCCTAACTCGAACCCTAACCCAAACCCTAATCCTAACCCTAACCCTAACGCAAACACTAACCCTAACCCTATTCCTAATATTAACCCTAAACCTAATCTTAAACCAAAACCTGACCCAAACCCTAACCCAAACCCTAACGCTAACCCTAACCCTAATCCAAATCCTAACCCAAATCCTAACCCTAACCCTAACCAAACCCTAACCCTAACCCTAACCCTAACTCAAACACTAACCCTAACCCTAAACCAAACCCTAACCCTAAACCTAACCATAACCCTTATCCTAACCCTAAACCTAACCCAAAATATAACACTAACTCTAACCCAAACCCTAATCCTAACCCTAACCCAAACCCTAACCCTAACCCTAACCCAAAACCTAACCCTAACTCGAACCCTAACCCAAACCCTAATCCTAACCCTAACCCTAACGCAAACCCTAACCCTAACCCTATTCCTAACATTAACCCTAAACCTAACCCTAACCCTAATCCTAATCCTAACCCTAACCCAAAAACTAACCCTAACCCGAACCCTAACGCAAACCCTAATCCTAACCCTAACCCTAACCCAAACCCTAACCCTAACCCTATTCCTAACCATAACCCTAAACCTAAACTTAAGCCAAACCCTAACCCAAACCCTAACCCTAAACCCTAACCCAAACACTATGCCTAACTCGAAACCTAACCCTAACTCAAACTCTAACCTTAACTCTAACCCTAACCTAAATCCTAAACTTAACCCTAATCCAAACCCTAACCCAATCCCTAACCATAACCCTAACCCTAACCCTATTCCAAACACTATCCCTAACCCTAACCCTAACCCTAACCCTAACCTAATATATCCCTTATCCTAACCCTAAACCTAACCCAAAAAATAACACTAACCCTAAACCAAACCCTAAACTTAACCCTAACCCTAACCCTTACCCAAACCCTAAACCTAAACCTAACCCTAATCTAATCCTAACCCCAACCCTAACGCAAAAACAAACCCTCACTCGAACCCTAACCCACACCCTAATCCTAACCCTAACCCTAACCCAAACCCTAACCCTAACCCTATTCCTAACCCTAACCCTAAACCTAACCTTAACCCAAACCCTAACCGACACCCTAACCCTAAACTTAACCCTAACTCAAACTCTAACCCTAACTCGAACCCTAACCCTAATCCAAACCCTAACAATAACCCTAACACTATTCCTAACACTAACCCGAACCCTAACCCTAACCCTAACCCTAACCCAAACCCTAACAATAACCCTAACACTATTCCTAACACTAACCCGAACCCTAACCCTAACCCTAACCCTATTCCTAACCCTAACCCTAAACCCTAACCCTAACCAATACCCTAACCCTAACCCTAACCCTAACAAGCCTAACCCAAAAACTAACCCTAACTCGAACCCTAACCCAAACCCTAATCCTAACCCTAACCCTAACCCAAACCCTAAACCTAACCCTATTCCTAACATTAACCCTAAACCTAACCTTAACCCAAACCCTAACCCAAACCCTAACCCTAACCCTAACTCAAGCTCTATCCCTAACTCGAAACCTGACCCTAACCCGAACAGTATCCCAAACCCTAACAATAACCCTAACCCTCACCGTATTCCTATCGGTAACCTTAACCCTAACCCTTAGCCTAGCCCTAACCCTATTCCTAACACTAACCCTAAACCCTAACCCTAACCAGTACCCTAAACATAACATTCACGCTAACCCTAACCCTAACCCAAACCCTAACCCTAACCCTAAACCTAACCAAAAACCTAACCCTAACCCTAACCCTAACCCTAACACAAACCCAAACCCTAACCCTATCCCTAACCATAACCCTAAACCAAACCCTAACACTAACACTAACACTAAACCTAACACTAACCCAAACCCTAACCCTAAACCTAACTCTAATCCTAAACCTAACCCTAAGCCTAACTCAAACCCTAACCCTAACCCTAACCCAAACCCTAACCCTAACCCTAACCCTAACCCTTATCCTAACCCTAAACCTAACCCAAAATATAACACTAACCCTAAACCAAACCCCAAACCTAACCCTAACCCTAACCCAAACCCTAACCCTTACCCAAACTCTAAACCTAAACCTAACCCTAACCCTAATCCTAATCCTAACCCTAACCCAAAAACTAACCCTAACCCAAACCCTAACATAACCCTAATCCTAACCCTAAACCAAACCCTAACCCTTACCCAAACCCTGAACCTAAACCTAACCCTAACCCTAATCCTAACCCTAACCCGAACCCAAAAACTAACCCTAACCCGAACCCTAACCCAAACCCTAATCCTAACCCTAACCCTAACCCTATTCCTAACCATAACCCTAAACCTAACCTTAACCCAAACACTAACCCAAACCCTAACACTAAACTCTAACCCAAACCCTATCCCTAACCCTAACCCTAACCCTAACTCAAACTCTAACCCTAACTCTAACCCTAACTCAAAACCTAAACCTAACCCTAATCCAAACCCTAACCCAAACCCTAACAATAACCCTAACACTAACCATATTCCTAACACTAACCCTAACCCTAACCCTATTCCTAACCCTAACCCTAAACCCTTACCCTAACCAATACCCTAAACGTAACCCTCACGCTAACCCTAACCCAAACCAAACCCTAAACCTAACCCTAACCCTAACCCAAACCCTAACCCTAACCCTAACCCTAACCCAAACCAAAACCCTAACCCTAACTCTAATCCTAACCCTAACGCTAATCAAAACCCTAACATTAACCCTAACCCTAACCCTAACCCTATTCCTAACCTTAACCCTAAACCTAACCTTAACCCAAAACCTAACCGTAAATCTAACCCGAACCCTAACCCTAACTCAAACCCTAACCCTAAGACAAACCCTAACCCTAACACTAACCCTAACCCTAATCCTAATCCTAACACTAACCCTAAACCAAATCCTAACCCTAACACTAACACTTACCCTAAGACAAACCAAAACCTAACCCTAAACCTAACCGAAACCAAAAGCCTAACACTAACTCTAATCCTAACCCTAACCCTAATCCTAACCCTAACCCTAACCCTAACCCTAACCCTAACACTAACCCAAACCATAAACCTAACCCTAATCCTAACTCCTACCCTAACCATAATCGTAACCCTAAACCTAACCCTAACCCATACCCAACCCCTAACTCTAACCCTGACCCTAACCGAAACCCTAACTCAAACCCTAACTCTAACCCTAACACAAACCCTAACCCTAAACCTAACCCTAACCCTTTTCCGAACCCTAACACAAACCCTAACAATAATCCTAACCCTAAGCCTATTCCTAAACCTAACCCTAACCCTAATCCTAACCCTAACCCTAACCCAAAAACTAACCCTAACCCTAACCCAAACCCTAACCCTAACACTAATCCTAATCCTAACCCTAATGCTAACCCTAACTCAAACCCTAACCCTAACCCAAACCATAACCCTAACACTAACCATAACCCTAATCCTAAACCTAACACTAACCCTAACCCTAACCCTAACCCTAACCCTAGCCCTAACCCTAACCCTAACCCAAACCATAACCCTAACACTAACCATAACCCTAATCCTAAACCTAACACTAACCCTAACCCTAACCCTAACCCTAACCCTAACCCTAACCCTAACCCTAACCCTAGCCCTAACCCTAACCCTAACCCAAACACTAACCCTTAACCAAAACGTAAACCTAAACCTAACCCTAACCCTAATCTTAACCCTAACCCTAACCGAAAAACTAATCCTAACTCGAACCCTAACCCAAAACCTAATCCTAACCCTAACGCTAACCCAAACCGTAACCCTAACCCTATTCCTAAACCTAACCCTAAACCTAACCTTAACCCAAACCCTAACCCAAACCCTAACCCTAATCCTAACCCCAACTCAAACTCTAACCCTAACTCGAACCCTAACCCTAACCCAAACACTAACCCAGACACTAACAATAACCCTAACCCTATTCCTAACACTAACCCTAACCCTAAACCTAACCCTATTCCTAACCCTAACCCTAAAACCTAACCCTAACCAATGCCCTAAACATAACCTTCACCCTAACCCTAACCCTAACCCAAACCCTAACCCTAACGCTAAACCTAACCAAAAACCTAAATATAACCCTAACCCTAACCCTAACCCAAACCCAAACCCTAACACTAACCCTAACCCTAACACTAACCCAAATCCTAACCCTAACCCTAACCATAACCCTAACCCTAACCCTAACCCTAATCAAAACCCTAACATTAAACCTAACCCTAAACCTAACCCAAAACCTAAAACTAACCGTAATCCTAACCCTAACCCTAACCCCAATCCTAACCCTAAACCTAACCTTAACACAAACCCACCCCCTAACCTTAACCCTAACCCAAACCCTAACCCTAAACCTAACCCTAACTCAAAACCTAACCCTAACCCTAACCCTAACCCAAACCCTAACCCTAAACCTAACCCTAACCCATACCCTAACCCTAAACCTAACCCAAAAAATAACACTAACCCTAAACCAAACCCTAACCCTAACCCTAACCCTAACCATTACCCAAACCCTAAACCTAAACCTAACCCTAATCTAATCCTAACCCTAACCCTAACCCAAAAACTAACCCTAACTCGAACCCTAACCCAAACTCTAATCCTAACCCTAACCCAAACCCTAACACTAACCCTATTCCTAACCTAACCCTAAACCTAACCTTAACCCAAACCCTAACCGAAACCCTAACCCTAAACTTAACCCTAACTCAAAGTCTAACCCTAATTCGAACCCTAACCCTCACCGAAACACTAACCCAAACCCTAACAATAACCCTAACCCTAACCCTATACCTAACACTAACCCTAACCCTATCCCTAAACCTATTCGTAATCCTAACCCTAAACCCTAACCCTAACCCAAACCCTAACCCTAATCCTAACCCTAACCGATACCCTAACCCTAAACCTAACCCACAAAATAACACTAACCCTAACCCAAACCCTAACCCTAACACTAATCCTAATCCTAACCCTAACGCTAACCCTAACTCAAACCCTAACACTAACCCAAACCCTAACACTAACACTAACCATAACCCTAATCCTAAACCTAACACTAACCCTAACCCTAACCCTAACCCTAACCCAATCCCTAACCCTTACCCAAACCGTAAACCTAAACCTACCCCTAACCCTAATCCTAACCTTAACCCTAACCCAAAGACCAACCCTAACTCGAACCCTAACCCAAAACCTAATCCTAACCCGAACGCTAACCGAAACCGTAACCCTAACCCTATTCCTAACCCTAACCCTAAACCTAACCTTAACCCAAACCCTAACCCAAACCCTAACCCTAACCCTAACCCTAACTCAAACTCTAACCCTAACTCGAACTCTAACCCTAACCCAAACACTAACCCATACCCTAATAATAACCCTAACCCTATTCCTAACACTAACCCTAACCCTAAACCTAACCCTATTCCTTACCCTAACCCTAAACCCTAACCCTAACCAATACCCTAAACATAACCTTCACGCTAACCCTAACCCTAACCCAAACCTTAACCCTAACCCCAAACCTAACCAAAAACCTAAACCTAACCCTAATCCTAACCCTAACCCAAACCCAAACCCTTGCACTAACCCTAACCCTAACACTAACCCAAATCCTAACCCTAACATTAACCCAAACCTAAACCATAAACCTAACTCTAATCCTAACCCTAACCCTAATCAAAACCCTAACATTAAACCTAAACCTAAACCTAACCCAAAACCTAAACCTAACCGTAATCCTAACACTAACCCTAACCCTAATCCTAACCCTAACCCTCACCCTCACACAAATCCATCCCCTAACCCTAACCCTAACCCTAACCCAAACCCTAACCCTAAACCTAAGCCTAACTCAAACCCTAACCCTAACCCTAATCCTAACATAACCCTAACCCTAAATCTAACACTAACCCTAATCCTAACCCTAACCCTAACCCAAAAACTAACACTGAAGATATCCAAAACCCTAACCCTAACCCTAACCCTAACCCTAACCCTAACCCTAACCCAAACCCTAACACTAACACTAACACTAACCCTAACACGAAACCAAACCCTAACCCTAACCCTAAACCAAACCAAAACCCTAACCCTAACTCTAATCCTAACCGAACCCTAACCCTAACCCTAACCGTAACCCTAACCCTAACTCAAACCCTAACCCTAACCCTAACCCAAACCCTAACTCTAAACCTAACCCTAAACCTTATTCTAACCATAAACATAACCCAAAAAATAACACTAATCCTAAACCAAACCCTAACCCTAACACTAAACCTAACCCAAACCCTAACCCTTACCCAAACCCTAAACCTAAACCTAACCCTAACCCTAATCCCAACCCTAAACCTAACCCAAAAACTAACCCTAAACCGAATCCTAACCCAAACCCTAATCCTAACCCAATCCCTAACCCAATCCCTAACCCTAACCCTATTCCTAACCATAACCCTAAACCTAACCTTAACCTAAACCCTAACCCAAACCCTAACCCTAAACCCTAACCCAAACCCTATCCCTAACCCTAACCCTAACCCTAACTCAAACTCTAACCCTAACTCTAACCCTAACCCAAAACCTAAATCTAATCCTAATCGAAACCCTAACCCAAACCCTAAAAATAACCCTAACCCTAACCCTATTCCTAACACTAACCCTAACGCTAACCCTAACCCTATTCCTAACCCTAACCCTAAACCCTAACCCTAACCAATACCCTAAACATAACCCTCACGCTAACCATAACCCTAACCCAAACCCTAACCCTAACGCTAACCCTAACCCAAACCCTAACCCTAACCCTAAACCTAACCCAAAAATTAACGCTAACTCGAACCCTAACCCAAACCCTAATCATAACCCTAACCCTAACCCAAACCCTAACCCTAACCCTATTCCTAACATTAACCCTAAACCTAACCTTAACCCAAACCCTAACCCAAACCCTAACCCTAACCCTAACCCTAACCCTAACCCAAACCCTAAACCAAATCCTAACCCTAACCCTAACCCTAACCCTAACCCTAACCCTAACTCAAACACTAACCCTAACTCTAAACCAAACCCTAACACTAAACCTAACCCTAACCCTCATCCTAACCCTAAACCTAACCCAAAAAATAACACTAACCCTAAACCAAACCCTAACCCTAACACTAACCCTTACCCAAACCCTAAACCTAAACCTAACCCTAATTTAATCCTAACCTTAACCCTAACCCAAAAACAAAACCTAACTCGAACCCTAACCCAAACTCTAATCCTAACCCTAACCCTAACCCAAACCCAAACCCTAACACTATTCCTAACCCTAACCCTAAACCTAACCTTAACCCAAACCCTAACGCACATCCTAACCCTGAACTTAACCCTAACTCAAACTCTATCCCTAACTTGAACCCTAACCCTAACCCAAAAACAAACCCTAAATGAAACCCTAACCCAAACCCTAATCCTAACCCTAATCCTAACCCTAACCCGAACCCAAAAACTAACCCTAACCCGAACCCTAACCCAAACCCTAACCCTAACCCTAACCCTAACCCAAACCCTAACCATAACCCTATTCCTAACCATAACCCTAAACCTAACTTTAACCCAAACCCTAATTCAAACCCTAACCCTAAACCCTAACCCAAACCCTATCCAGAACCCTAAACCTAACCCTAAATCAAACTCTAACACTAACTCTAAACCTAACCCAAAACCTAAACCTAACCCTAATCCAAACCCTAACCCAAACAATAACAATAACCCTAACCTTAACCCTATTCCTAACACTGACCCTAAACCTAACCCTAACCCTAACCATAACCCAAACCCTAACCCTAACCCTAAACCTAACCCAAACCCTAACCCTAACCCTAACCCTAAGCCAAAAACTAAACCTAACTCGAACCCTAACCCAAACCCGAAACCTAACCCTAACCCTAACCCAAACCCTAACCCAAACACTAACAATAACCCTAACCCTATTCCTAACACTAACCCTAACCCTAAACCTAACCCTATTCCTAACCCTAACCCTAAACCCTAACCCTAACCAATACCCTAAACATAACCTTCACCCTAACCCTAACCCTAACCCAAACCCTAACCCTAACCCTAAACCTAACCAAAAACCTAAACATAACCCAAACCCTAACCCTAACCCAAACACAAACCCTAACACTAACCCTAACCCCAACACTAACCCAAATCCTAACCCTAACCCTAACCCTAACCCTAACCCTAACCCTAACCCTAACCCTAACCCTAATCAAAACCCTAACATTAAACCTAACCCTAAACCTAACCCAAAACCTAAACCTAACCGTAATCCTAACCCTAACCCTAACACCAATCCTAACCCTAAACCTAACCTTAACACAAACCCATCCCCTAACCTTAACCCTAACCCAAACCCTAACCCTAAACCTAACCCTAACTCAAAACCTAACCCTAACCCTAACCCTAACCCAAACCCTAACCCTAAACCTAACCCTAACCCATACCCTAACCCTAAACCTAACCCAAAAAATAACACTAACCCTAAACCAAACCCTAACCCTAACCCTAACCCTAACCATTACCCAAACCCTAAACCTAAACCTAACCCTAATCTAATCCTAACCCTAACCCTAACCCAAAAACTAACCCTAACTCGAACCCTAACCCAAACTCTAATCCTAACCCTAACCCAAACCCTAACACTAACCCTATTCCTAACCTAACCCTAAACCTAACCTTAACCCAAACCCTAACCGAAACCCTAACCCTAAACTTAACCCTAACTCAAACTCTAACCCTAATTCGAACCCTAACCCTAACCCAAACACTAACCCAAACCCTAACAATAACCCTAACCCTAACCCTATACCTAATACTAACCCTAACCCTAACCCTAAACCTATTCGTAATCCTAACCCTAAACCCTAACCCTAACCAATACCCTAAACATAACGTTCACGCTAAACCTAACCCTAACCCTAACCCTAACCCTAACCCTAACCCTAACCCAAACCCTAACCATAAACCTAACCCTAACCCATACCCTAACCCTAAACCTAACCCAAAAAATAACACTAACCCTAACCCAAACCCTAACCCTAACACTAATCCTAATCCTAACCCTAACGCTAACCCTAACTCAAACCCTAACCCTAACCCAAACCCTAACCCTAACACTAACCATAACCCTAATCCTAAACCTAACACTAAACCTAACCCTAACCCTAACCCTAACCCAAACCCTAACCCTTACCCAAACCGTAAACCAAAACCTAACCCTAACCCAATCCTAACCTTAACCCTACCCCAAAAACCAACCCTAACTCGAACCCTAACCCAAAACCTTATCCTAACCCGAACGCTAACCCAAACCGTAACCCTAACCCTATTCCTAACCCTAACCCTAAACCTAACCTTAACCCAAACCCTAACCCAAACCCTAACCCTAACCCTAACCCTAACTCAAACTCTAACCCTAACTCGAACTCTAACCCTAACCCAAACACTAACCCATACCCTAATAATAACCCTAACCCTACTCCTAACACTAACCCTAACCCTAAACCTAACCCTATTCCTAACCCTAACCCTAAACCCTAACCCTAACCAATACCCTAAACATAACCTTCACGCTAACCCTAACCCTAACCCAAACCTTAACCCTAACCCCAAACCTAACCAAAAACCTAAACCTAACCCTAAACCTAACCCTAACCCAAACCCAAACCCTAACACTAACCCTAACCCTAACACTAACCCAAATCCTAACCCTAACATTAACCCAAACCTAAACCATAAACCTAACTCTAATCCTAACCCTAACCCTAATCAAAACCCTAACATTAAACCTAACCCTAAACCTAACCCAAAACCTAAACCTAACCGTAATCCTAACACTAACCCTAACCCTAATCCTAACCCTAACTCTAACCCTCACACAAACCCATCCCCTAACCCTAACCCTAACCCTAACCCAAACCCTAACCCTAAACCTAACCCTAACTCAATCCCTAACCCTAACCCTAACCCTAACCCTAACCCAAACCCTAACCCTAAATCTAACACTAACCCTAATCCTAATCCTAACCCTAACCCAAAAACTAACACTGAAGATATCCCAAAACCTAACCCTAACCCTAACCCTAACCCTAAACCTAACCCTAACCCAAACCCTAACACTAACACTAACACTAACCCTAAAACGAAACCAAAGCCTAACCCTAACCCTAAACCAAACGAAAACCCTAACCCTAACTCTAATCCTAACCCGAACCCTAACCCAAACCCTAACCCTAAACCTAACCCTAACTCAAAACCTAACCCTAACCCTAACCCTAACCCAAACCTTAACCCTAAACCTAACCCTAACCCATACCCTAACCCTAAACCTAACCCAAAAAAAAACACTAACCCTAAACCAAACCCTAACCCTAACCCTAACCCTAACCATTACCCAAACCCTAAACCTAAACCTAACCCTAATCTAATCCTAACCCTAACCCTAACCCAAAAACTAACCCTAACTCGAACCCTAACCGAAACTCTAATCCTAACCCTAACCCAAACCCTAACACTAACCCTATTCCTAACCTAACCCTA
>CM069542.1:247500-252500 GCA_035773235.1 Eospalax fontanierii
ACTAACCCAAATGCTAACCCTTACCCAAACCCTAAACCAAAACCTAACCCTAAACCTAAACCAAACCCTAACCCTTACCCAAACCCTAAACCTAAACCTAACCCTAACCGTAATCCTAACACTAACTCTAACCCAAAAACTAACCCTAACCCGAACCCTAACCCTAACCCTAATCCTAACGCTAACCCTAACCCAAAACCTAACCCTAACCCTGTTCCTAACCATAACCCTAAACCTAACCTTAACCCAAACCCTAACCCAAACCCTAACCCTAAACCTTAACCCAAACCCTATACCTAACCCGAACCCTAACCCTAACTCAAACTCTAACCTTAACTCTAACCCTAACCCAAAACCTAAACCTAACCCTAATCCAAACCCTAACCCAAACCCTAACAATAACCCTAACCCTAACCCTATTCGTAACACTAACCCTAACCCTAACCCTAACCCTAACCCTAACCTAACCCTAACCCTTATCCTAACCCTAAACCTAACCCAAAAAATAACACTAACACTAAACCAAACCCTAACCCTAACCCTAACCCTAACCCTTACCCAAACCCTAAACCTAAACCTAACCCTAATCTAATCCTAACCCTAACCCTAACCCAAAAACTAACCCTAACTCGAACCCTAACCCAAACTCTCATCCTAACCCTAACCCAAACCCTAACCCTAACCCTATTCCTAATCCTAACCCTAAATCTAACCTTAACCCAAACCCTAACCGAAACCCTAACCCTAAACTTAACCCTAACTCAAACTCTAACCCTAATTCGAACCCTAACCCTAACCCAAACACTAACCCAAACCCTAACAATAACCCTAACCCTAACCCTATACCTAACACTAACCCTAACCCTAACCCTAAACCTATTCGTAACCCTAACCCTAAACCCTAACCCTAAACAATACCCGAAACATAAACTTCACGCTAAACCTAACCCTAACCCAAACCCTAACCCTAACCCTAAACCTAACCAAAAACCTAAACCTAACCCAAACCCTATTCCTAACATTAACCCTAAACGTAACCTTAACCCAAAGCCTGACCCAAACCCTAACCCTAACCCTAACCCTAACCCTAACCCTAACCCTAATCCAAACCCTAACCCAAATCCTAACCCTAACCCTAACCTAACCCTAACCCTAACCCAAACCCTAACCCTAACACTAACCCTAACCCTAACACTAACCCAAATGCTAACCCTTACCCAAACCCTAAACCAAAACCTAACCCTAAACCTAAACCAAACCCTAACCCTTACCCAAACCCTAAACCTAAACCTAACCCTAACCGTAATCCTAACACTAACTCTAACCCGAAAACTAACCCTAACCCGAACCCTAACCCTAACCCTAATCCTAACGCTAACCCTAACCCAAAACCTAACCCTAACCCTGTTCCTAACCATAACCCTAAACCTAACCTTAACCCAAACCCTAACCCAAACCCTAACCCTAAACCTTAACCCAAACCCTATACCTAACCCGAACCCTAACCCTAACTCAAACTCTAACCTTAACTCTAACCCTAACCCAAAACCTAAACCTAACCCTAATCCAAACCCTAACCCAAACCCTAACAATAACCCTAACCCTAACCCTATTCGTAACACTAACCCTAACCCTAACCCTAACCCTAACCCTAACCTAACCCTAACCCTTATCCTAACCCTAAACCTAACCCAAAAAATAACACTAACACTAAACCAAACCCTAACCCTAACCCTAACCCTAACCCTTACCCAAACCCTAAACCTAAACCTAACCCTAATCTAATCCTAACCCTAACCCTAACGCAAAAACAAACCCTAACTCGAACCCTAACCCAAACCCTAATCCTAAACTTAACCCTAACCCAAACCCTAACCCTAACCCTATTCCTAACCCTAACCCTAAACCTAACCTTAACCCAAACCCTAACCCACACCCTAACCCTAAACTTAACCCTAACTCAAACTCTAACCCTAACTCGAACCCTAACCCTAACCCAAACACTAACCCAAACCCTAACAATAACCCTAACACTATTCCTAACACTAACCCTAACCCTAACCCTAACCCTATTTCTAACACTAACCCTAAACCCTAACCCTAACCAATACCCTAAACATAACCTTCACGCTAACCCTAACCCTAACCGAAAACCTAACCCTAACCCTAACCCTAAACCAAACCCTAACCCTAACACTAACCCTAACCCTAACACCAACCCAAATCCTAACCCTAACATTAACCCAAACCAAAACCTAACCCTAACTCTAATCCTAACCCTAACCCTAATCAAAACCCTAACATTAAACCTAACCCTAACCCTAACCCAAAACCTAAACCTAACCCTAATCCTAACCCTAACCCTAAGCCTAATCCTAACCGTAACTCTAACCCTAACACAAACCCAACCCCTAACCCTAACCCTAACCCTAACCCAAACCCTAACTCTAAACCTAACCCTAACTCAAACCCTAACCCTAACCCTAACCCTAACCCAAACCCTAACCCTAAATCTAACCCTAACCCTAATCCTAACCCTAACCCTAACCCAAAAACTAACCCTAACAATAACCCAAACCCTAACCTAACCCTAAACCAAACCCTAACCCTAACACTAACCCTAACCCTAACACCAACCCAAATCCTAACCCTAACATTAACCCAAACCAAAACCTAACCCTAACTCTAATCCTAACCCTAACCCTAATCAAAACCCTAACATTAAACCTAACCCTAACCCTAACCCAAAACCTAAACCTAACCCTAATCCTAACCCTAACCCTAACCCTAATCCTAACCGTAACTCTAACCCTAACACAAACCCAACCCCTAACCCTAACCCTAACCCTACCCCAAACCCTAACTCTAAACCTAACCCTAACTCAAACCCTAACCCTAACCCTAACCCTAACCCTAACCCAAACCCTAACCCTAAATCTAACCCTAACCCTAATCCTAACCCTAACCCTAACCCAAAAACTAACCCTAACAGTAACCCAAACCCTAACCCTAACCCTAAACCTAACCCTAACCCTAACTCAAACCCTAACCCTAACCCTAACCCAAACCCTAACCCTAAACCTAACCCTAACCCTTACCCTCACCCTAAACCTAACCCAAAAAATAACACTAACACTAAACCAAACCCTAACCCTAACCCTAACCCTAACCCAAACCCTAACCCTTACCCAAACCCTAAACCTAAACCTAAACGTAACCCTAATCCTAACCCTAAGCCTAACCGAAAAACTAACCCTAACCCGAACCCTAACCCAAACCCTAATCCTAACACTAACCCTAACCCTATTCCTAACCATAACCCTAAACCTAACCTTAACCCAAACACTAACCCAAACCCTAACACTAAACCCTAACCCAAACCCTATCCCTAACCCTAAAACTAACCCTAACTCAAACTCTAACCCTAACTCTAACCCTAACTCAAAACCTAAACCTAACCCTAATCCAAACCCTAACCCAAACCCTAACAATAACCCTAACCCTAACCATATTCCTAACACTAACCCTAACCTAACCCTAACCCTATTCCTAACCCTTACCCTAACCAATACCCTAAAAGTAACCCTCACGCTAACCCTAACCCTAACCCAAACCCTAACACTAACCCTAAACCTACCCCTAACCCTAACCCAAACCAAAACCCTAACCCTAACTCTAATCCTAACCCTAACCCTAATCAAAACCCTAACATTAACCCTAACCCTAACCCTAACCCTATTCCTAACCTTAACCCTAAACCTAACCTTAACCCAAAACCTAACCGTAATTCTAACCCAAACCCTAACCCTAACTCAAACCCTAACCCTAAGACAAACCCTAACCCTAACACTAACCCTAACCCTAATCCTAAACCTAACACTAACCCTAAACCAAACCCTAACCCTAATCCTAACTCCTACCCTAACCATAATCGTAAACCTAAACCTAATCCTAACCCATACCAAACCCCTAACTCTAACCCTAACCCTAACCGAAACCCTAACTCAAACCCTAACCCTAACCCTAACCCAAACACTAACCCTAAACCTAACCCTAACCCTTTTCCGAACCCTAACACAAACCCTAACAATAATCCTAACAATAACCCTATTCCTAAACCTAACCCTAACCCTAATCCTAACCCTAACCCTTACCCAATAACTAACCCTAACCCTAACCCAAACCCTAACCCTAACACTAATCCTAATCCTAACCCTAACGCTAACCCTAACTCAAACCCTAACCCTAACCCAAACGATAACCTTAACACTAACCATAACCCTAATCCTAAACCTAACACTAACCCTAACCCTAACCCTAACCCTAACCCAAACACTAACCCTTAACCAAACCGTAAACCTAAACCTAACCCTAACCCTAACCCAAACCCTAACCCCAACCCTACCCCTAACCGTATTCCTAAACCTAACCCTAACCCTAATCCTAACCCTAACCCTAACCCAAACACTAACCCTTAACCAAACCGTAAACCTAAACCTAACCCTAACCCTAATCCTAACCCTAACCCTAACCCAAAAACTAACCCTAACTCGAACCCTAACCCAAAACCTAATCCTAAACCTAACGCTAACGCAAACCGTATCCCTAACCCTATTCCTAACCCTAACCCTAAACCTAACCTTAACCCAAACCCTAACCCAAACCCTAACCCTAACCCTAACCCTAACTCAAACTCTAACCCTAACTCGAACCCTAACCCTAACCCAAACACTAACCCAAACCCTAACAATAACCCTAACCCTATTCCTAACACTAACCCTAACCCTAAACCTAACCCTATCCCTAACCCTAACCCTAAACCCTAACCCTAACCAATACCCTAAACATAACCTTCACCCTAACCCTAACCCTAACCCAAACCCTAAGCCTAACCCTAAACCTAACCAAAAACCTAAACATAACCCTAACCCTAACCCTAACCCAAACCCTAACCCTAACCCTAAACCTAACCCAAAAATTAACGCTAACTCGAACCCTAA
>CM069542.1:257500-295000 GCA_035773235.1 Eospalax fontanierii
TCCTAACCCTAACCCTAAACCCTTACCCTAACCAATACCCTAAACGTAACCCTCACGCTAACCCTAACCCTAACCCAAACCCTAACACTAACCCTAACCCTAACCTAACCCTAACCCTAACCCTAACCCTAACCCAAACCAAAACCCTAACATTAACTCTAATCCTAACCCTAACCCTAATCAAAACCCTAACATTAAACCTAACCCTAAACCTAACCCAAAACCTAAGCCTAACCGTAATCCTAACCCTAACCCTAACCCTAATCCTAACCCTAACCCTAACCTTAACACAAACCCATCCCCTAACCCTAACCCTAACCCAAACCCTAACCCTAAACCTAACCCTAACTCAAACCCTAACCCTAACCGTAACCCTAACCCAAACCCTAACCCTAAACCTAACCCTAACCCATACCCTAACCCTAAACCTAACCCAAAAAATAACACTAACCGTAAACCACACCCTAACCCTAACACTAACCCTAACTCAAACTCTAACCCTAACTCAAACCCTAACCCTAACCCAAACACTAACCCAAACCCTAACAATAACCCTAACCCTATTCCTAACACTAAACCTAACCCTAACCCTAACCCTAACCCTAACCCTAACCCTAAACCCTAACCCTAACCAATACCCTAAACATAACCTTCACCCTAACCCTAACCCTAACCCATACCCTAACCCTAACCCTAAACCTAATTAAAAACCTAAACATAACCCTAACCCTAACCCTAACCCAAACCCTAACCCTAACCCTAAACCTAACACAAAAATTAACGCTAACACGAACCCTAACCCAAACCCTAATCCTAACCCAAACCCTAATCCTTACCCAAACCCTAAACCTAAACCTAACCCTAACCCTAATCCCAACACTAAACCTAACCCAAAAACTAACCCTAACCCGAACCCTAACCCAAACCCTAACCCTAACCCTAACCAATACCCTAAACATAACCTTCACGCTAACCCTAACCCTAACCCAAACCCTAACCCTAACCCTAAACCTAACCAAAAACCTAAACCTAACCCTAACCCTAACCCAAACCCAAACCCTATCCCTAACCCTAACCCTAACCCTAACTCAAACTCTAACCCTAACTCTAACCCTAACCCAAAACCTAAACGTAACCCTAATCGAAACCATAACCCAAACCCTAAAAATAACCCTAACCCTAACCCTATTCCTAACACTAACCCTAACACTAACCCTAACCCTAACCCTATTCCTAACCCTAACCCTAAACCCTAACCCTAACCAATACCCTAAACATAACCCTCACGCTAACCCTAACCCTAACCCTACCGCCAACACTCCCCCAAACCCAAACCCTAACCCTAAACCTACCCCAAAAATTAACGCTAACTCGAACCCTAACCCAAACCCTAATCCTAAACCTAACCCTAACCCAAACCCTAACCCTAAGCCTATTCCTAACATTAACCCTAAACCTAACCTTAACCCAAACCCTAACCCAAACCCTAACCCTAACCCTAACCCTAACCCTAACCCTAACCCAAACACTAACCCAAATCCTAACCCTAACCCTAACCCCAACCCTAACCCTAACTCAAACACTAACCCTAACCCTAACCCAAACCCTAACACTAAACCTAACCCTAACCCTTATCCTAACCCTAAACCTAACCCAAAAAATAACACTAACCCTAAACCAAACCCTAACCCTAACCCTAACCCTTACCCAAACCCTAAACCTAAACCTAACCCTAATCTAATCCTAACCTTAATCCTAACCCAAAAACAAACCCTAACTCGAACCCTAACCCAAACCCTAATCCTAACCCTAACCCTAACCCAAACCCAAACCCTAACACTATTCCTAACCCTAACCCTAAACCTAACCTTAATCCAAACCCTGACGCTCATCGTAACCCTAAACTTAACCCTAACTCAAACTCAAACCCTAACTTGAACCCTAACCCTAACCCAAACACACACCCAAACTCGAACCCTAACCCAAACCCTAATCCTAACCTTAATCCTAACCCTAACCCTAACCCTAACCCTAACCCTATTGCTAACCCTAACCCTAAACCCTAACCCTAACCAATACCCTAAACATAACCTTCACTCTAACCCTAACCCTAACCCAAACCCTAACCCTAAAACTAAACCTAACCAAAAACCTAAACCTAACCCTAACCCTAACCCTAACCCAAATCCTAACCCTAACATTAACCCTAACCCTAACACTAACCCAAATCCTAACCCTAACATTAACCCAAACCAAAACGCTAAACCTAACTCTAATCCTAACCCTAATCCTAACCCTAACCCTAACCCTAATCCTAACCCTAACCCTAACCCTAACGCAAACCCAACCCCTAACCCTAACCATAACCCTAATCATAATTCTAACCCGAACCCAAACCATAACCCTAACCCTAAACCTAACCCAAAACCTAAACCTAACACTAACCCTAACCCTAAACCAAACCCTCACTCTAACCCTATCCCTAAACCTAACACTAACCCTAACCCAAAGCCACACCGTAACCACAAACCTAACTCAACCCTAACCTTAAACCTAACCCAAACCCAAACCCTTACCCTAACCTTAACCCTAAACCAAACCCTAACCCTAAACCTAACCCTAACTCAAACCCTAACCCTAACCCTAACCCTAACCCAAAAACTAACCCTAAATCTAACCCTAAACCTAATCCTAACCCTAACCCTAACCCAAAAACTAACCCTAACAATAACCCAAAACCTAACCCTAACCCTATCCCTAACCCTAACCCTACCCCTAACTCAAACACTAACCCTAACCCTAACCCAAAACCTAACCCTAAACCTAACCCTAACCCTTACGCTCACCCTAAACCTAACCCAAAAAATAACACTAACCCTAAACCAAACCCTAACCCTAACCCTAACCCTAACACACACCCTAACCCTTACCCAAACCCTAAACCTAAACCTAAACGTAACCCTAATCCTAACCCTAAGCCTAACCGAAAAACTAACCCTAACCCGAACCCTAACCCAAACCCTAATCCTAACCCTAACCCTAACCCTATTCCTAACCATAACCCTAAACCTAACCTTAACCCAAACACTAACCCAAACCCTAACACTAAACCCTAACCCAAACCCTATCCCTAACCCTAACACTAACCCTAACTCAAACTCTAACCCTAACTGTAACCCTAACTCAAAACCTAAACCTAACCCTAATCCAAACCCTAACCCAAACCCTAACAATAACCCTAACCCTAACCATATTCCTAACACTAACCCTAACCTAACCCTAACCCTATTCCTAACCCTAACCCTAACCCCTCTCCCTAACCAATACCCTAAAAGTACTCATCACGCTAACCCTAACCCTAACCCAAACGGTAACATTAACCCTAACCCTAACCTAACCCTAACCCTAACCCTAACCCTAACCCAAACCAAAACCCTAACCCTAACTCTAATCCTAACCCTAACCCTAATCAAAACCCTAACATTAAACCTAACCCTAAACCTAACCCAAAACCTAAACCTAACCGTAATCCTAACCCTAACCCTAACCCTAATCCTAACCCAACCCTAACCTTAACACAAACCCATCCCCTAACCCTAACCCTAACCCAAACCCTAACCCTAAACCTAACCCTAACTCAAACCCTAACCCTAACCCTAACCCTAACCCAAACCCTAACCCTAAACCTAACCCTAACCCATACCCTAACCCTAAACCTAACCCAAAAAATAACACTAACCCTAAACCAAACCCTAACCCTAACACTAACCCTAACCCTAACCATTACCCAAACCCTAAACCTAAACCTAACCCTAATGTAATCCTAACCCTAACCCAAAAACTAACCCTAACTTGAACCCTAACCCAAACTCTAATCCTAACCCTAACCCAAACTCTAACCCTAACCCTATTCCTAATCCTAACCCTAAACCTAACCTTAACCCAAACCCTAACCAAAACCCTAACCCTAAACTTTACCCTAACTCAAACTCTAACCCTAATTCGAAACCTAACCCTAACCCAAACACTAACCCAAACCCTAACAATAACCCTAACCCTAACCCTATACCTAACACTAACCCTAACCCTAACCCTAAACCTATTCGTAATCCTAACCCTAAACCCTAACTCTAACCAATACCCTAAACATAACGTTCACGCTAAACCTAACCCTAACCCTAACCCTAACCCAAACCCTAACCCTAAACCTAACCCTAACCCATACCCTAACCCTAAACCTAACCCAAAAAATAACACTAACCCTAAACCAAACCCTAACGCTAACCCTAACCCTAATCCTAACCCTAACCCTAACCCAAAAACTAACCCTAACCCTAACCCAAACCCTAACCCTAACACTAATCCTAATCCTAACCCTAACGCTAACCCTAACTCAAACCCTAACCCTAACCCAAACCCTAACCCTAACACTAACCATAACCCTAATCCTAAACCTAACACTAACCCTAACCCTAACCCTAACCCTAAACCCAAGTCTAACACTTACCCAAACCGTAAACCTAAACCTAACCCTAACCCTAATCCTAACCCTAACCCTAACCCAAAAACCAACCCTAACTCGAACCCTAACCCAAAACCTAATCCTAACCCTAACGCTAACCCAAACCGTAACCCTAACCCTATTCCTAACCCTAATCCTAAACCTAACCTTAACCCAAACCCTAACCCAAACCCTAACCCTAACCCTAACCCTAACTCAAACTCTAACCCTAACTCGAACTCTAACCCTAACCCAAACACTAACCCACACCCTAACAATAACCCTAACCCTATTCCTAACACTAACCCTAACCCTAAACCTAACCCTATTCCTAACCCTAACCCTAAACCCTAACCCTAACCAATACCCTAAACATAACCTTCACGCTAACCCTAACCCTAACCCAAACCTTAACCCTAACCCTAAACCTAACCAAAAACCTAAACCTAACCTTAACCCTAACCCTAACCCAAACCCAAACCCTAACACTAACCCTAACCCTAACACTAACCCAAATCCTAACCCTAACATTAACCCAAACCAAAACCATAAACCTAACTCTAATCCTAACCCTAACCCTAATCAAAACCCTAACATTAAACATAACCCTAAACCTAACCCAAAACCTAAACCTAACTGTAATCCTAACCCTAACCCTAACCCTAATCCTAACCCTAACCCTAACCCTCACACAAACCCATCCCCTAACCCTAACCCTAACCCAAACCCTAACCCTAAACCTAACCCTAACTCAAACCCTAACCCTAACCCTAACCCTAACCCTAACCCAAACCCTAACCCTAAATCTAACACTAACCCTAATCCTAACCCTAACCCAAAAACTAACACTGAAGATATCCCAAACCCTAACCCTAACCCTAACCCTAACCCTAACCCAAACCCTAACACTAACGCTAACACTAACCCTAACAGGAAACCACACCCTAACCCTAACCCTAAACCAAACCAAAACCCTAACCCTAACTCTAATCCTAACCCGAACCCTAACCCTAACCCTAACCGTAACCCTAACCCTAACTCAAACCCTAACCCTTACCCTAAACCAAATCCTAACCCTAAAACTACCCCTAAACCTTATTCTAACCATAAACATAACCCAAAAAATGACACTAACCCTAAACCAAACCCTAACCCTAACCCTAATCCTAACCCAAACCCTAACCCTTACCCAAACCCTAAACCTAAACCTAACCCTAACCCTAATCCCAACCCTAAACCTAACTCAAAAACTAACCCTAACCCGAACCCTAACCCAAACCCTAACCCTAACCCTAACCAATACCCTAAACATAACCTTCACGCTAACCCTAACCCTAACCCAAACCTTAACCCTAACCCTAAACCTAACCAAAAACCTAAACCTAACTCTAACCCTAACCCTAACCCAAACCCAAACCCTATCCCTAACCCTAACCCTAACCCAAACTCAAACTCTAACCCTAACTCTAACCCTAACCCAAAACCTAAACGTAACCCTAATCGAAACCTTAACCCAAACCCTAAAAATAACCCTAACCCTAACCCTAACCCTAACCCTATTCCTAACCCTAACCCTAAACACTAACCCTAACCAATACCCTAAACATAACCCTCACGCTAACCCTAACCCTAACCCAAACCCTAACCCTAACGCTAACCCTAACCCAAACCCTAACCCTAACCCTAAACCTAACCCAAAAATTAACGCTAACTCGAACCCTAACCCAAACCCTAATCCTAACCCTAACCCTAACCCAAACCCTAACCCTAACCCTATTCCTAACATTAACCCTAAACCTAACCTTAACCCAAACACTAACCCAAACCCTAACCCTAACCCTAACCCTAACCCTAACCCAAACCCTAACCCAAATCCTAACCCTAACCCTAACCCTAACCCTAACCCTAACTCAAACACTAACCCTAACCCTAACCCAAACCCTAACACTAAACCTAACCCTAACCCTTATCCTAACCCTAAACCTAACCCAAAAAATAACACTAACCTTAAACCAAACCCTAACCCTAACCCTAACCCTTACCCAAACCCTAAACCTAAACCTAACCCTAATCTAATCCTAACCTTAATCCTAACCCAAAAACAAACCCTAACTCGAACCCTAACCCAAACCCTAATCCTAACCCTAACCCTAACCCAAACCCAAACCCTAACACTATTCCTAACCCTAACCATAAACCTAACCTTAATCCAAACCCTAACGCACATCCTAACCCTAAACTTAACCCTAACTCAAACTCTATCCCTAACTTGAACCCTAACCCTAACCCAAAAACACACCCTAACTCGAACCCTAACCCAAACCCTAATCCTAACCTTAATCCTAACCCTAACCCTAACCCTAACCCTAACCCTATTGCTAACCCTAACACTAAACCCTAACCCTAACCAATGCCCTAAACATAACCTTCACGCTAACCCTAACCCTAACCCAAACCCTAACCCTAAACCTAAACCTAACCAAAAACCTAAACCTAACCCTAACCCTAACCCTACGCCAAACCCTAACCCTAACATTAACCCTAGCCCTAACACTAACCCAAATCCTAACCCTAACAACCCAAACCAAAACGCTAAACCTAACTCTAATCCTAACCCTAATCCTAACCCTAACCCTAACCCTAATCCTAACCCTAACCCTAATCCTAACGCAAACCCAACCCCTAACCCTAACCATAACCCTAATCATAATTCTAACCCGAACCCAAACCATAACCCTAACCCTAAACCTAACCCAAAACCTAAACCTAACACTAACCCTAACCCTAAACCAAACCCTAACTCTAACCCTATCCCTAACCCTAACACTAACCCTAACCCAAAGCCACACCGTAACCACAAACCTAACTCAAACCCTAACCTTAAACCTAACCCAAACCCAAACCCTAACCCTAACCTTAACCCTAAACCAAACCCTAAACCTAAACCTAACCCTAACCCTAACCCTAACCCTATTGCTAATCCTAACCCTAACCCTAAATTTAAATCAAATCCTAACTCAAACCCTAACCCTAAACCTAACCCTAACCCAAATGTTAACCCTCACCCTAACCCTAAGCCAATCCCTAATCTTAACCCTAATCCTAATCCTAACCCTAACGCTAACCCTAACCCAAATTCTAACCCTAACCCAAACCCTAAACCTAACACTAATCCTACCCCTAAGCCTATCCCAAACCCTAACCCTAACCCTAATTCTAATCCTAACCCAAACCCTAACCCTAACACTAACCCAAACCATAAACCTAACCCTAACCTTAACCCTAATGCTAACCCTAAACCTAATTCAAACTCAAACCCTAACCCTAACCCTAACCCTAATCCTAACCCAAACCCTAACCCTAACCCTAACCCTACCCCTAATCCTAACCCTAATCCTAACCCTAACCCAAACCCTAAACGTAATCCTAACCCTAAGCCCTAAACCTAATTCTTATCCTAACCCTTAACCTAACCCAAACACAAACCCTAAACTTAACCCTAATCGTTACCCTAATACTAACCATAACCCTAATCCACACCCTAACCCTAACACTAACCCTAACCCTAACCCTAACCCTAATCCTAACCGAAACCCAAACCCTAACCCTAACCCTAACCAAAACCCTAACCCTAAACCTAACGCTAAACCTTACCCAAACCCAAATCGTAACCGTAACCCGAACCCTAATCCTAACCCTAAACCTAACTTTAACCCAAACCCTAACCCTAACCCGAACCCTAAACCTAACCCTAACGCTATCCCTAACCTTAAACCTAACCCAAATCCAAACGCTAAACTTAACCCTAATCGTAAACCTAACCCAAAACCTAACCTTAACACAAACACTAACCTTAACACTAAGCCTAACCTAACACTATCACTAACCCTAACCCTAACCCTAATCATAACCGAAACCCAAACCCTAACCCTAACCCTAACCTTAACACTAATGCTAACCCTAATCCTAACTTAAACTCAAACCCTAAACCTAACCCTAACCCTAACCCAAACCCTAACCCTAACCCTAACCCTAAAACTAACTCAAACCCTAACCATAACCCTAATTCTAACCCGAACCCAAAATCTAAACCTAACCCTAACACAAACTCTAACCCAAACCCTAACAATAACCCTAACCCTAACCCTAACCCTAACCCTATTCCTAACCCTAACCATAACCCTAACCTTAACCCAAACCCTAACCCTAAACCTATCCCTAACACAAACTCTAATCAAACCCTAACCCTAACCCAAACACTAACCCTAACACTAACCCTAACCGTAATCCTAAACCTAACCCTAACATTAACCCAAAAAGTAAACCTAACCCTAAACCTAACCCTAATCCAAAACCTAACCCTAACCCAAATCCTAATCCTAACCCTAACCCTAATCCTAAACCTAACTCTAACCCTAACCCAAACCCTAACCCTAACCCTAACCCTAATCCAAACCCTAACCCTAACCCTAACCCTAACCCTAACCCAAACCATAACACTAACCCTAACCTTAACCCTAATGCTAAGCCTAAATCTAACTCAAACTCAAACCTAACCCTAAACCTAACCCTAACCCAAACCCTAACACTAACCTAACCCTAACTCAAACCCTAACCATAACCCTAACCCTAACCCTAACCCAAACCCTAACCCTAACACTAACCCTAACCCTAACACTAACCCAAATCCTAACCCTAACCCTAACCCAAACCAAAACCCTAACCCTAACTCTAACTCTAATCCTAACCCTAACCATAATCAAAACACTAACATTAAACTTAACCCTAACCCTAACCCGAAACCTAAACCTAACCCATTCCTAACCCTAACCCTAACCCTAATCCTAACCCTAACCCTAACCCTAACACAAACCCAACCCCTAAACCTAACCCTAACCCTAACCCAAACCCTAACCCTAAACCTAACCCTAACTCAAACCCTAACCCTAACCCTAAACCTAACCCTAACCCTAACCCAAACCCTAACCCTAAATCTAACCCTAACCCTAATCCTAACCCTAAACCTAACCCAAAAACTAACCCTAACAATAACCCAAACCCTAACCCTAACCCTAATCCTAACCCTAACCCAAACCCTAACACTGACACTAACACTAACCCTAACACTAACCCAAACCCTAACCCTAACCCTAAACCAAACCAAAACCCTAACCCTAACTCTAATCCTAACCGTAATCCTAAACTTAACCCTAACCCTAACCCTAACTCAAACCCTAACCCTAAGCCTAACCCTAAACCTAACCCAAACCCTAACCCTTACCCAAACCCTAAACAAAACCTAACCCTAACCCTAATCCTAACCCTAAACCTAACCCAAAATCTAACCCTAACCCAAACCCTAACCCAAACCCTAATCCTAACCCTAACCCAAACCCTAACCCTAACCCTCTTCCTAACCATAACCCTAAACCTAACCTTAACCCAAACACTAACCCAAACCCTAACCCAAACCCTATCCCTACCCTTAACCCTAACCCTAACTCAAACTCTAACCCTAACTCTAACCCTCACTCAAAACCTAAACCTAACCCTAATCCAAACCCTAACCCAAACCCTAACAATAACCCTAACCCTAACCCTATTCCTAACACTAACACTAACCCTAACCCTAAACCTAACCCTAACCCTATTCCTAACCCTAACTCTAAACCCTTACCCTAACCAATACCCTAAACATAACCCCCACGCTAACCCTAACCCTAACCCAAACCCTAATCCTAACTCTAACCCTAATCAAAACCCTAACCCTAACCCTAACTCAAACCAAAACCCTAACCCTATCTCTAATCCTAACCCTAACCCTAATCAAAACCCTAACATTAACCCTAACCCTAACCCTAACCCGATTCCTAACCCTAACCCTAACCTTAACCCTAACCCAAAACCTAACCGTAAATCTAACCCAAACTCTAACCCTAACTTAAGCCCTTGCCCTAACACAAGCCCTAACCCTAACACTAGCCCTTACCCAAATCCTAAACCTAACACTAACCCTAACCCAAGCCCTAACACTAACACTAACACTTACCGTAACACTAACCCAAAACCTAACCCTAAACCTAACCGAAACCAAAAGCCTAACCCTAACTCTAATCCTAACCCTAAACCTAATCCAAACCCTAACCCTAACACTAACCCAAACCCTAAACCTAACCGTAATCCTAACTCTAACCCTAACCTAATCGTAACCCTAAACCTAACCCTAACCCATACCAACCGCTAACTCTAACCCTGACCCTAAACGAAACCCTAACTCAAACCGTAACCCTAACCCTAACACAAACCCTAACACTGACACTAACACTAACCCTAACACTAACCCAAACCCTAACCCTAACCCTAAACCAAACCCAAACCCTAACCCTAACTCTAATCCTAACCGTAATCCTAAACTTAACCCTAACCCTAACCCTAACTCAAACCCTAACCCTAAGCCTAACCCTAAACCTAACCCAAACCCTAACCCTTACCCAAACCCTAAACCTAAACCTAACCCTAACCCTAATCCTAACCCTAAACCTAACCCAAAATCTAACCCTAACCCGAACCCTAACCCAAACCCTAATCCTAACCCTAACCCAAACCCTAACCCTAACCCTCTTCCTAACCATAACCCTAAACCTAACCTTAACCCAAACACTAACCCAAACCCTAACCCAAACCCTAACCCTACCCTTAACCCTAACCCTAACTCAAACTCTAACCCTAACTCTAACCCTCACTCAAAACCTAAACCTAACCCTAGTCCAAACCCTAACCCAAACACTAGAAATAACCTTAACCCTAATTCTACTCCTAACCCTACCACTAACCCTAGCTCTCAACCTAACACTAACCCTATTCCTAACCCTAACTCTAAACCCTTACCCTAACCAATACCCTAAACATAACCCTCACGCTAACCCTAACCCTAACCCAAACCCTAACCCTAACCCTAACCCTAACCCAAACCCTAACCCTAACCCTAACCCAAACCAAAACCCTAACCCTATCTCTAATCCTAACCCTAACCCTAATCAAAACCCTAACATTAACCCTAACCCTAACCCTAACCCGATTCCTAACCCTAACCCTAACCTTAACCCTAACCCAAAACCTAACCGTAAATCTAACCCAAACTCTATCCCTAACTTAAGCCCTAACCCAAACACAAACCCTAACCCTAACACTAACCCTAACCCAAATCCTAAACCTAACACTAACCCTAACCCAAACCCTAACACTAACACTAACACTTACCGTAACACTAACCCAAAACCTAACCCTAAACCTAACCGAAACCAAAAGCCTAACCCTAACTCTAATCCTAACCCTAAACCTAATCCAAACCCTAACCCTAACACTAACCCAAACCCTAAACCTAACCGTAATCCTAACTCTAACCCTAACCTAATCGTAACCCTAAACCTAACCCTAACCCATACCAACCGCTAACTCTAACCCTGACCCTAAACGAAACCCTAACTCAAACCCTAACCCTAACCCTAACACAAACCCTAACAATTGTCCTAACCCTAACCCTATTCTTATACCTAACCCTAACCCTAACCCTACCCTTAACTCCAAACCTACCCCAAACCCTTCCCCTACAACTAACAAAAACCCAAACCCTAACACTAACCCTAATCCAAACCCTAACACTAAACCTAACCCAAACCCTAACCCTAACCCTAACCCTATTCCTAACCCTAACCCTAACCCTAACCCTAACCCTAAACCTAAAACTAACCCTAACCCTAATCCTAACCCTAACCCTAACCCAAAAACTAACCCTAACTCGAACCCTAACCCAAACCCTAATCCTAACCCTAACGCTAACCCAAACCCTAACCCTAACCCTATTCCTAACCCTAACCCTAAACCTAACCTTAACCCAAACACTAACCCAAACATTAACCCTAACCCTAACCCTAACTCAAACTCTAACCTTAACTCGAACCCTAACCCTAACCCAAACACTAACCCATGCCCTAACAATCACCCTAACCCTATTCCTAACACTAACCCTAACCCTAAACCTAACCCTATTCCTAACCCTAACCCTAAACCTAACCCTAACCAATACCCTAAACATAACCTTCATGCTAACCCTAACCCTAACCCAAACCCTAACCCTAACCCTAAACCTAACCAAAAACCTAAACCTAACCCTAAACCTAACCCTAACCCAAGCCCAAACCCTAACACTAACCCTAACCCTAACACTAACCGAAATCCTAACCATAACATTAACCCAAATCAAAACCCTAAACCTAACTCTAATCCTAACCCTAACCCTAATCAAAACCCTAACATTAAACCTAACCCTAAACCTAACCCAAAACCTAAACCTAACCCTAATCCTAACCCTAACCCTAACACTAATCCTAACCCTAAACCTAACCCTAACTCAAACCCTAACCCTAACACTAACCCTAACCCAAACCCTAACCATAAATCTAACCCTAACCCTAATCCTAACCCTAACCCTAACCCAAAAACTAACACTAACGATAACCCAAACCCTAACCCTAACCCTAACCCTAACCCAATCACTAACACTAACACTAACACTAACCCTAACACTAACCCGAACCTTAACCCTAACCCTAAACAAAACCAAAACCCTAACCCTAACTCTAACCCTAACCGTAACCCTAACCCTAAACCTAACCGTAACCCTAACCCTAACTCAAACCCTAAACCTAACCCTAACCCAAACCCTAACACTAAACCTAACCCTAACCCTTATTCTAACCCTAAACCTAACACAAAAAATAACACTAACACTAAACCAAACCCTAACCCTAACCCTAACCCTAACCGTAACCCTAACCCAAAACCTAACCCTTACTCAAACCCTAAACCTAAACCTAACCCTAACCCTAATCCTAACCCTAACCCTAACCCAAAAACTAACCCTAACCCAAACCCTAACCCAAACCCTAATCCTAACCCTAACCCTAACCCAAACACTAACCCTAACCCTATTCCTAACCATAACCCTAAACATAACCTTAACCCAAACCCTAACCCTAACCCTTACACAAACCCTAACCCTAACTCGAACCCTAACCCTAACCCTAACCCTAACCCAAACCCTAACACTAAACCTAACCCTAACCCTTATTCTAACCCTAAACCTAACACAAAAAATAACACTAACACTAAACCAAACCCTAACCCTAACCCTAACCCTAACGGTAACCCTAACCCAAAACCTAACCCTTACTCAAACCCTAAACCTAAACCTAACCCTAACCCTAATCCTAACCCTAACCCTAACCCAAAAACTAACCCTAACCCAATCCCTAACCCTAAACCCTAACCCAAACCCTATCCCTAACCCTAACCCTAACCCTAACTCAAACTCTAACCCTAACTCTAACCCTAACCCAAAACCTAAACCTAACCCTAATCCAAACCCTAACCCAAACCCTAACAATAACGCTAACTCTAACCCTAACCCTAACCCTAACCCTAACCCAAAACCTAATCCAAATCCTAACCCTAACCCTAACCCTAACGCTAAATCAAACACTAACCCTAACCCTAACCCAAACCCTAACCCTAAACCTAACCCTAACCCTTATCCTAACCCTAAACCTAACCCAAAAAATAACACTAACCCTAAACCAAACCCTAACCCTAACCCTAACCCTAACCCTTACACAAACCCTAAACCTAAACCTAACCCTAATCTAATCCTAACCCTGACCCTAACCCAAAAACTAACCCTAACTCGAACCCTAACCCAAACCCTAATCATAACTCTAACCCTTACCCAAACACTAACCCTAACCCTATTCCTAACCCTAACCCTAAATCTAACCTTAACCCAAACCCTAACGCAAACCCTAACCCTAAACTTAACCCTAACTCAAACTCTAACCCTAACTCGAACCCTAACCCTAACCCAAACACTAACCCAAACCCTAACAATAACCCTAAAACTATTCCAAACACTAACCCTAACCCTAACCCTTTCCCTAACCCTAACCCTATTCCTAACCCTAACCCTAAACCCTAACCCTAACCAATACCCTAAACATAACTTTCACGCTAACCCTAACCCTAACCCAAACCCTAACCCTAACCCTAACACTAACCTAAATACTAACCCTAACATTAACCCAAACCAAAACCCTAAACCTAACTCTAATCCTAACCCTAACCCTAATCAAAACCCTAACATTAAACCTAACCCTAACCCTAACCCAAAACCTAAACCTAACCCGAATCCTAACACTAACCCTAACCCTAATCCTAACCCTAATCCTAACCTTAAACAAACCCAACCCCTAACCCTAACCCTAACCCTAACCCTAACCCTAACTCGAACCCTAACCCTAACCCTAACTCAAACTCTAACCCTAACTCTAAACCTTACCCAAACCTTAAACCTAAACCTAACCCTAACCCTAATCCTAACCCTAACCCTAAACCAAAAACTAACCCTAACCCGAACCCTAACCCAAACCCTAATCCTAACCCTAACCCTAACCCAAACCCTAACCCTAACCCTATTCCTAACCATAACCCTAAACCTAACCTTAACACAAACCCTAACCCAAACCCTAACCCTAAACCCTAACCCAAACCCTATACCTAACCGTAACCCTAACCATAACTCAAACTCTAACCCTAACTCTAAACCTAACTCAAAAACTAAAGCTAACCCTAATCCAAACCCTAACCCAAACCCGAACAATAACCCTAACCCTAAACCTATTCCTAACACTAACCCAAACCCTAACCCTAACCCTAAACCTAACCCAAACCCTAACCCTAACCCTAAACCAAACCAAAACCCTAACCCTAACTCTAATCCTAACCCTAACCCTAATCAAAACCCTAACCCTAACTCTAACCCTAACCCTAACCCTAATCAAAACCCTAACATTAACCCTAACCCTAACCCTAACCCTATTCCTAACTTTAACCCTAAACCTAACCTTAACCTAAAACCTAACCGTAAATCTAACCCAAAGCCTAACCCTAACTCAAACCCTAACCCTAAGACAAACCCGAACGCTAAAACTAACCCCAACCCTAATCCTAAACCTAACACTAACCCTAACCCAAACCCTAACCCTAACACTAACACTTACCCTAAGACTAACCCAAAACCTAACCCTAAACCTAACCCAAACCAAAAGCCTAACCCTAACGCTAATCCTAACCCTAACCCTAATCCTAAAAATAACCCTAACACTAACCCAAACCCTAAACCTAACACTAATCCTAACTCTAACCCTAACCCTAATTGTAACAATAAACCTAACCCTAAACCATACCCAACCCCTAACCCTAACCCTAACCCTAACCGAAACCCAAACCCTAAACTTAAATCTAACCCTAACCCTAATCCTAACCCTAAACCTAACCCAAAAACTAACCCTAACAATAACCCAAACCGTAACCCTAACCGTAATCCTAACCCTAACCCAAACCCTAACCCTAACCCTAACCCTAACCCAAACCCTAACCCTAACCCTAAACGTAACCAAAAACCTAAACCTAACCCTAACCCAAACACTAACCAAACCCTAACAATAACCCTAAACCTAACCCTATTCCTAACACTAACCCTAACCCTAACCGTAACCCTAAACCTATTCCTAACCCTAACCCTAAACCCTTACCCTAACCAATACCCTAAACATAAACTTCACGCTAACCCTAACCCTAACCCAAACCCTAACCCTAACCCTAAACCTAACCAAAAACCTAAACCTAACCCTAACCCTAACCCTAACCCAAACCCTAACCCTAACACTAACCCTAACCCTAACACTAACCCAAATACTAACCCTAACATTAACCCAATTCAAAACCCTAAACCTAACTCTAATCCTAACCCTAACCATAATCAAAACCCTAACATTAAACAGAACCCTAACCCTAACCCGTAAATTGAACCTAACCCTAATCCTAACCCTAACCCTAACCCTAATCCTAACCCTAACCCTAACCCTAACACAAACCCAACCCCTAAACTTAACCCTAACCCTAACCCAAACCCTAACCCTAAACCTAACCCTAACTCAAACCCTAACCCTAACCCTAACCCTAACCCAAACCCTAACCTTAACCCAAACACTAACCCAAACCCTAACCCAAACCCTATCCCTAACCCTAACCCTAACCCTAACTCAAACTCTAACCCTAACTCTAACCCTAACTCAAAACCTAAACCTAACCCTAATCCAAACCCTAACCCAAACCCTAACAATAACCCTAACCCTAACCCTATTCCTAACACTAACCCTAACACTAACCCTAACCCTAACCCTAACCCTAACCCAAACCCTAACCCTAACCCTAACCCAAACCAAAACCCTAACCCTAACTCGAATCCTAACCCTAACCCTAATCAAAACCCTAACATTAACCCTAACCCTAACCCTAACCCAGATTCCTAAGCCTAACCCTAACCCTAACCCTAATCCAAAACCTAACCCTAAATCTTACCCAAACCCTAAACCTAAGTTAAACCCTAACCCAAACACAAACCCTAACCCTAACACTAACCCTAACCCAAATCCTAAACCTAACACTAACCCTAACCCAAACCCTAACACTAACACTAACACTTATCGTAACACTAACCCAAAACCTAACCCTTAACCTAACCGAAACCAAAAGCCTAACCCTAACTCTAATCCTAACCCTAAACCTAATCCTAACCCTAACCCTAACACTAACCCAAACCCTAAACCTAACCCTAATCCTAACTCTAACCCTAAACTAATCGTAACCCTAAACCTAACCCTAACCCATACCAACCGCTAACTCTAACCCTAACCCTAAACGAAACCCTAACTCAAACCCTAACCCTAACCCTAACACAAACCCTAACAATAATCCTAACCCTAACCCTATTCCTAAACCTAACCCTAACCCTAACCCTAACCTTAACCCTAACCCAAACCCTAACACTAACCCTAATCCAAACCCTAACACTAAACCTAACCCAAACCCTAACCCTATTCCTAACCCTAAACCTAATCCTAACCCTAACCTTAACCCAAACCCTAAACCAAACCCTAAACCTAACCCTAACCCTAACCCTAACCCTAACCCTAAACTTAAAACTAAACCGAACCGTAATCCTAACCCTAACCCTAATCCAAAAACTAACCCTAACTCGAACCCTAAACCAAACCCTAATCCTAACCCTAACGCTAACCCAAACCCTAATCCTAACCCTATTCCTAACCCTAACCCTAAACCTAACCCTAACCAATACCCTAAACATAACCTTCATGCTAACCCTAACCCTAACCCAAACCCTAACCCTAACCCTAAACCTAACCAAAAACCTAAACCTAACCCTAACCCTAACCCTAACCCAAACCCTAACCCTAAACCTAACCCTAACTCAAACCCTAACCCTAACACTAACCCTACCCAAACCCTAAACATAAATCTAACCCTAACCCTAATCCTAACCCTAAATCTAACCCAAAAACTAACACTAACGATAACCCAAACCCTAACACTAACCCTAACCCTAACCAAATCACTAACACTAACACTAACACTAACCCTAACACTAACCCAAACCCTAACCCTATTCCTAAACAAAACCAAAACCCTAACCCTAACTCTAATCCTAACCCAAACCCTAACCCTAAACCTAAACGTAACCCTAACCCTAACTCAAACCCTAACCCTAACCCTAACCCAAACCCTAACCCTAAACCTAAGCCTAACCCTTATTCTAACCCTAAACCTAACACAAAAAATAACACTAACCCTAAACCAAACCCTAACCCTAACCCTAACCCTAAACCTTACCCAAACCCTAAACCTAAACCTAACCCTAACCCTAATCCTAACCCTAACCCTAACCCAAAAACTAACCCTAAACCGAAACCTAACCCAAACCCTAATCCTAACCCTAACCCAAACGCTAACCCTAACCCTATTCCTAACCATAACCCTAAACCTAACCTTAACCCAAACCCTAACCCAATCCCTAACCCTAAACCCTAACCCAAACCCTATCCCTAACCCTCACCCTAACCCTAACTCAAACTCTAACCCTAACACTAACCGAAACCCTAAACCTAACTCTAATCCTAACTCTAACCCTAACCCTAATTGTAACAACAAACTTAACCCTAACCCATACCCAACCCCTAACCCTAACCCTAACCCTAACCGAAACCCAAACCCTAACCTTAAATCTAACCCTAACCCTAATCCTAACCCTAAACCTAACCCAAAAACTAACCCTAACAATAACTCAAACCCTAACCCTAACCGTAATCCTAACCCTAACCCAAACCCTAACCCTAACCCTAACCCTAACCCAAACCCTAACCCTAACCCTAAACCTAACCAAAAACCTAAACCTAACCCTAACCCAAACCCTAACCCTAAATCTAACACTAACCCTAATCCTAAACCTAACCCTAACCCAAAAACTAACACTGAAGATATCCCAAACCCTAACCCTAACCCTAACCCTAACCCTAACCCAAACCCTAACACTAACCCTAACCCGAACCCTAACCCTAACCCTAACCGTAACCCTAACCCTAACTCAAACCCTAACCCTAACCCTAACCCAAACCCTAACCCTAAACCTAACCCTAAACCTTATTCTAACCATAAACATAACCCAAAAAATAACATTAACCCTAAACCAAACCCTAACCCTAACCCTAACCCAAACCCTAACCCTTACCCAAACCCTAAACCTAAACCTAACCCTAACCTTAATCCCAACCCTAAACCTAACCCAAAATCTAACCCTAACCCGAACACTAACCCAAACCCTAATCCTAACCCTTACCCTAACCAAAACCCTAACCCTAACCCTATTCCTAACCATAACACTAAACCTAACCTTAACCTAAACCCTAACCCAAACCCTAACCCTAAACCCTAACCCAAACCCTATCCCTAACCCTAACCCTAACCCTAACTCAAACTCTAACCCTAACTCTAACCCTAACCCAAAACCTAAACCTAACCCTAATTGAAACCCTAACCCAAACCCTAAAAATAACCCTAACCCTAACCCTATTCCTAACACTAACCCTAACCCTAACCCTAACCCTATTCCTAACCCTAACCCTTAACCCTAACCGTAACCAATACCCTAAACATAACCCTCACGCTCACCCTAACCCTAACCCAAACCCTAACCCTAACGCTAACCCTAACCCAAACCCTAACCCTAACCCTAAACCTAACCCAAAAATTAATGCTAACTCGAACCCTAACCCAAACCCTAATCCTAACCCTAACCCTAACCCTAATCCTAACCCTAACCCTAACCCTTACCCTAACACAACCCCAACCCCTAACCCTAACCCTAACCCTAATCCTAATTCTAACCCGAATCCCAACCATTACCCTAACCCTAAACTTACCCCAAAACCTAAACCTAACACTAACCCTAACCCTAAACCAAACCCTAACTCTAACCCTATCCCTAACCCTAACACTAATCCTAACCCAAAGCCACACCGTAACCAGAAACCTAACTCAAACCCTAACCTTAAACCTAACCCAAACCCAAACCCTAACCCTAACCTTAACCCTAAACCAAACCCTAAACCTAAACCTTACCCTAACCCTAATCCTATTGCTAATCCTAACCCTAACCCTAACTTTAAATCAAATCCTAACTCAAACCCTAACCCTAAACCTAACCCTAACCCAAACGCTAACCCTCACCCTAAACCTAAGCCAATCCCTAATCTTAACCCTAATCCTAATCCTAACCCTAACCCTAACCCTAACCCAAATTCTAACCCTAACCCAAACCCTAAACCTAACACTAATCCTAACCCTAAGCCTATCCCAAACCCTAACCCTAACCCTAATTCTAATCCTAACCCAAACCCTAACCCTAACACTAACCCAAACCATAAACCTAACCCTAACATTAACCCTAATGCTAACCCTAAACCTAATTCAAACTCAAACCCTAACCCTAACCCTAACCCTAATCCTAACCCAAACCCTAACCCTAACCCTAACCCTACCCCTAATCCTAACCCTAATCCTAACCCTAACCCAAACCGTAAACGTAATCCTAACCCTAAGCCCTAAACCTAATCCTAATCCTAACCCTAAACCTAACCCAAACACAAACCCTAAACTTAACCCTAATCGTAACCCTAATACTAACCCATCCCTAATCCACACCCTAACCCTAACACTAACCCTAACACTAACCCTAACCCTAATCCTAACCGAAACCCAAACCCTAACCCTAACCCTAACCAAAACCCTAACCCTAAACCTAACGCTAACCCTTACCCAAACCCAAATCATAACCGTAACCCGAACCCTAACCCTAACCCTAAACGTAACTTTAACCCAAACCCTAACCCTAACGCGAACCCTAAACCTAACCCTAACGCTATTCCTAACCTTAAACCTAACCCAAATCCAAATCCTAAACTTAACCCTAATCGTAACCCTAACCCAAAACCTAACCTTAACACTAAGCCTAACCTAACACTATCACTAACCCTAACCCTAACCCTAATCATAACCGAAACCCAAACCCTAACCCTAACCCTAACCTTAACACTAATGCTAAACCTAATCCTAACTCAAAATCAAACCCTAAACCTAACCCTAACCCTAACCCAAACCCTAACCCTAAAACTAACTCAAACCCTAACCATAACCCTAATTCTAACCCGAACCCAAAATCTAAACCTAACCCTAACACAAACTCTAACCCAAACCCTAACAATAACCCTAACCCTAACCCTAACCCTAACCCTATTCCTAACCCTAACCCTAACCCTAACCTTAACCCAAACCCTAACCCTAAACCTATCCCTAACACAAACCCTAATCAAACCCTAACCCTAACCCAAACCCTAACCCTAACACTAACCCTAACCGTAATCCTAAACCTAACCCTAACATTAACCCAAAAAGTTAACCTAACCCTAAACCTAACCCTAACCCTAAACCTAACCTTAACCCAAAACCTAATCTTAGCCCTTACCCTAATCCTTATCCTAACTCTAACCCTAACCCAAACCCTAACCCTAACCCTAACCCTAATCCAACCCCTAAACCTATCGCGAACCCTAACCCTAATCCTAACCCAAACCATAACACTAACCCTATCCTTAACCCTAATGCTAAGCCTAAACCTAACTCAAACTCAAACCTAACCCTAAACCTAACCCTAACCCAAACCCTAACACTAACCTAACCCTAACTCAAACCCTAACCATAAACCTAACCCTAACCATAACCCAAACCCTAACCCTAACACTAACCGTAAACCTAACACTAACCCAAATCCTAACCCTAACCCTAACCCAAACCAAAACCCTAACCCTAACTCTAACTCTAATCCTAACCCTAACCATAATCAAAACCCTAACATTAAACTTAACCCTAACCCTAACCCGAAACCTAAACCTAACCCATTCCTAACCCTAACCCTAACCCTAACACAAACCCAACCCCTAAACCTAACCCTAACCCTAACCCAAACCCTAACCCTAAACCTAACCCTAACTCAAACCCTAACCCTAACACTAACCCAAACCCTAACCCTAACCCTAAACCAAACCAAAACCCTAACCCTAACTCTAATCCTAACCGTAATCCTAAACTTAACCCTAACCCTAAATCTAACTCAAACCCTAACCCTAAGCCTAACCCTAAACCTAACCCAAACCCTAACCCTTACCCAAACCCTAAACCTAAACCTAACCCTAACCCTAATCCTAACCCTAAACCTAACCCAAAATCTAACCCTATCCCGAACCCTAACCCAAATCCTAATCCTAACCCTAACCCAAACCCTAACCCTAACCCTCTTCCTAAACATAACCCTAAACCTAACCTTAACCCAAACACTAACCCAAACCCTAACCCAAACCCTATCCCTACCCTTAAGCCTAACCCTAACTCAAACTCTAACCCTAACTCTAACCCTCACTCAAAACCTAAACCTAACCCTAATCCAAACCCTAACCCAAACCCTAACAATAACCCTAACCCTAACCCTATTCCTAACACTAACCCTAACCCTAACCCTAACCCTAACCCTAACCCTATTCCTAACCCTAACTGTAAACCCTTACCCTAACCAATACCCTAAACATAACCCTCACGCTAACCCTAACCCTAACCCAAACCCTAACCCTAACCCTAACCCTAACCCAAACCCTAACCCTAACCCTAACCCAAATCAAAACCCTAACCCTATCTCGAATCCTAACCCTAACCCTAATCAAAACCCTAACATTAACCCTAACCCTAACCCTAACCCGATTCCTAACACTAACCCTAACCTTAACCCTAACCCAAAACCTAACCGTAAATCTAACCCAAACCCTAACCCTAACTTAAGCCCTAACCCAAACACAAGCCCTAACCCTAACACTAACCCTAACCCAAAACCTAAACCTAACACTAACCCTAACCCAAACCCTAACACTAACATTAACACTTACCGTAACACTAACCCAAAACCTAACCCTAAACCTAACCGAAACCAAAAGCCTAACCCTAACTCTAATACTAACTCTAAACCTAATCCTAACCCGAACCCTAACACTAACCCAAACCCTAAACCTAACCCTAATCCTAACTCTAACCCTGACCCTAAACGAAACCCTAACTCAAACCCTAACCCTAACCCTAACACAAACCCTAACAATAATCCTAACCCTAACCCTATTCCTAATCCTAACCCTAACCCTAACCCTAACCTTAACCCTAACCCTAACCCAAACCCTAACCCTAAAACTAACACTAACCCAAACCCTAACACTAACCCTAATCCAAAGCCTAACACTAAACCTAACCCAAACCCTAACCCTAACCCTAACCCTATTCCTAACCCTAACCCTAACCCTAACCCTAACCCTAACCCTAACCCTAAACCTAAAACTAACCCTAACCCTAATCCTAACCATAACCCTAACCCAAAAACTAACCCTAACTCGAACCCTAACCCAAACCCTAATCCTAACCCTAACGCTAACCCAAACCCTAACCCTAACCCTATTCCTAACCCTAACCCTAAACCTAACCTTAACCCAAACACTAACCCAAACCCTAACCCAACCCTAACCCTAACTCAAACTCTAACCCTAACTCGAACCCTAACCCAAACCCAAACACTAACCCATACCCTAACAATCACCCTAACCCTATTCCTAACACTAACCCTAACCCTAAACCTAACCCTATTCCTAACCCTAACCCTAAACCTAACCCTAACCAATACCCTAAACATAACCTTCATTCTAACCCTAACCCTAACCCAAACCCTAACCCTAACCCTAAACCTAACCAAAAACCTAAACCTAACCCTAACCCTAACCCTTAACCAAGCCCAAACCCTAACACTAACCCTAACCCTAACACTAACCGAAATCCTAACCCTAACATTAACCCAAACCAAAACCCTAAACCTAACTCTAATCCTAACCCTAACCCTAATCAAAACCCTAACATTAAACCTAACCCTAAACCTAACCCAAAACCTAAACCTAACCCTAATCCTAACCCTAACCCTAACACTAATCCTAACCCTAAAACTAACCCTAACTCAAACCCTAACCCTAACACTAACCCTAACCCAAACCCTAACCATAAATCTAACCCTAACCCTAATCCTAACCCTAACCCTAACCCAATCACTAACACTAACACTAACACTAACCCTAACACTAACCCGAACCCTAACCCTAACCCTAAACAAAACCAAAACCCTAACCCTAACTCTAATCCTAACCCTAACCCTAACCCTAAACCTAACCGTAACCCTAACCCTAACTCAAACCCTAACCCTAACCCTAACCCAAACCCTAACACTAAACCTAACCCTAACCCTTATTCTAACCCTAAACCTAACACAAAAAATAACACTAACCCTAAACCAAACCCTAACCCTAACCCTAACCCTAACCCAAACCCTAAGCCTTACTCAAACCCTAAACCTCAACCTAACCCTAACCCTAATCCCAACCCTAACCCTAACCCAAAAACTAACCCTAACCCAAACCCTGACCCAAACCCTAATCCTAACCCTAACCCTAACGCAAACCCTAACCCTAACCCTATTCCTAACCATAACCCTAAACATAACCTTAACCCAAACCCTAACCCAATCCTTAACCCTAAACCCTAACCCAAACCCTATCCCTAACCCTAACCCTAACCCTAACTCAAACTCTAACCCTAACTCTAACCGTAACCCAAAACCTAAACCTAACCCTAATCCAAACCCTAACCCAAACCCTAACAATAACCCTAACTCTAACCCTAACCCTAACCCTAACCCTAACCCTAACCCAAACCCTAATCCAAATCCTAACCCTAACCCTAACCCTAAAGCTAAATCAAACACTAACCCTAACCCTAACCCAAACCCTAACCCTAAACCTAACCCTAACCCTTATCCTAACCCTAAACCTAACCCAAAAAATAACACTAATCCTAAACCAAACCCTAACCCTAACCCTAACCCTAACCCTTACCCAAACCCTAAACCTAAACTTAACCCTAATCTAATCCTAACCCTGACCCTTTCCCAAAAACTAACCCTAACTCGAACCCTAACCCAAACCCTAATCATAACCCTAACCCTTACCCAAACCCTACCCCTAACCGTATTCCTAACCCTAACCCTAAATCTAACCTTAACCCAAACCCTAACGCAAACCCTAACCCTAAACTTAACCCTAACTCAAACTCTAACCCTAACTCGAACCCTAAACCTAACCCAAACACTAACCCAAACCCTAACAATAACCCTAACCCTATTCCAAACACTAACCCTAACCCTAACACTTACCCTAACCCTAACCTTATTCCTAACCCTAACCCTAAACCCTAACCCTAACCAATACCCTAAACATAACTTTCACGCTAACCCTAACCCTAACCCAAACCCTAACCCTAACCCTAAACCTAACCAAAAACCTAAACCTAACCCTAACCCTAACCCTAACCGAAACCCAAACCCTAACCCTAACACTAACCCTAACCCAACACTAACCCAAATCCTAACCCTAACATTAACCCAAACCAAAACCCTAAACCTAACTCTAATCCTAACCCTAACCCTAATCAAAACCCTAACATTAAACCTAACCCTAACCCTAACCCAAAACCTAAACCTAACCCGAATCCTAACACTAACCCTAACCCTAATCCTAACCCTAATTCTAACCTTAACACAAACCCAACCCCTAACCCTAACCCTAACCCTAACCCTAACCCTAACCCTAACTCGAACCCTAAACCTAACCCTTACTCAAACTCTAACCCTAACTCTAACCCTTACCCAAAACTTAAACCTAAACCTAACCCTAACCCTAATCCTAAACCTAACCCTAAACCAAAAACTAACCCTAACCCGAACCCTAACCCAAACCGTAATCCTAACCCTAACCCTAACCCAAACCCTAACCCTAACCCTATTCCTAACCATAACCCTAAACCTAACCTTAACACAAACCCTAACCCAAACCCTAACCCTAAACCCTAACCCAAACCCTATACCTAACCCTAACCCTAACCCTAACTCAAACTCTAACCCTAACTCTAACCCTAACCCAAAACCTAAACCTAACCCTAATCCAAACCCTAACCCAAACCCTAACAATAACCCTTACTCTAACCCTAACCCTAACCCTAACCCTAACCCAAACCCTAATCCAAATCCTAACCCTAACCCTAACCCTAACGCTAAATCAAACACTAACCCTAACCGTAACCCAAACCCTAACCCTAAACCTAACCCTAACCCTTATCCTAACCCTAAACCTAACCCAAAAAATAACACTAACCCTAAACCAAACCCTAACCCTAAACCTAACCCTAACCCTTACCCAAACCCTAAACCTAAACCTAACCCTAATCTAATCCTAACCCTGACCCTAACCCAAAAACTAACCCTAACTCGAACCCTAACCCAAACCCTAATCATAACCCTAACCCTTACCCAAACCCTAACCCTAACCCTATTCCTAACCCTAACCCTAAATCTAACCTTAACACAAACCCTAACGCAAACCCTAACCCTAAACTTAACCGTAACTCAAACTCTAACCCTCACTCGAACCCTAACCCTAACCCAAACACTAACCCAAACCCTAACAATAACCCTAACCCTATTCCAAACACTAACCCAAACCCTAACCCTTACCCTAACCCTAACCCTCTTCCTAACCCTAACCCTAAACCCTAACCCTAACCAATACCCTAAACATAACTTTCACGCTAACCCTAACACTAACCCAAACCCTAACCCTAACACTAAACCTAACCAAAAACCTAAACCTAACCCTAACCCTAACCCTAACCCAAACCCTAACCCTAACACTAACACTAACCCAAATACTAACCCTAACATTAACCCAAACCAAAACCCTAAACCTAACTCTTATCCTAACCCTAACCCAAATCAAAACCCTAACATTAAACCTAACCCTAACCCTAACCCAAAACCTAAACCTAACCCGAATCCTAACAATAACCCTAACCCTAATCCTAACCCTAATCCTAACCTTAACACAAACCCAACCCCTAACCCTAACCCTAACCCTAACCCTAACCCTAACCCTAACTCGAACCCTAACCCTAACTCAAACTCTAACCCTAACTCTAACCCTTACCCAAACCTTAAACCTAACCCTAACGCTAACCCTAATCCTAACCCTAACCCTAAACCAAAAACTAACCCTAACCCGAACCCTAACCCAAACCCTAATCCTAACCCTAACCCTAACCCAAACCCTAACCCTAACCCTATTCCTAACCATAACCCTAAACCTAACCTTAACACAAACCCTAACCCAAACCCTAACCCTAAACCCTAACCCAAAACCTATACCTAACCGTAACCCTAACCCTAACTCAAACTCTAACCCTAACTCTAAACCTAACTCAAAACCTAAAGCTAACCCTAATCCAAACCCTAACCCAAACCCTAACAATAACCCTAACACTAAACCTATTCCTAACACTAACCCAAACCCTAACCCTAACCCACAACCTAACCCAAACCCAACCCTAACCCTAAACCTAAACCAAACCAAAACCCTAACCCTAACTCTAATCCTAACCCTAACCCTAATCAAAACCCTAACATTAACCCTAACCCTAACCCTAACCCTATTCCTAACTTTAACCCTAAACCTAACCTTAACCCAAAACCTAACCGTAAATCTAACGCAAAGCCTAACCCTAACTCAAACCCTAACCCTAAGACAAACCCGAACCCTAAAACTAACCCTAACCCTAATCCTAAACCTAACACTAACCCTAACCCAAACCCTAACCCTAACACTAACACTTACCCTAAGACTAACCCAAAACCTAACCCTAAACCTAACCCAAACCAAAAGCCTAACCCTAACGCTAATCCTAAACCTAACCCTAATCCTAACAATAACCCCAACACTAACCCAAACCCTAAACCCAAAACTAATCCTAACTCTAACCCTAACCCTAATTGTAACAATAAACCTAACCCTAACCCATACCCAACCCCTAACCCTAAACCTAACCCTAACCGAAACCCAAACCCTAACCTTAAATCTAACCCTAACCCTAAACCTAACCCTAAACCTAACCCAAAAACTAACCCTAACAATAACCCAAACCATAACCCTAACCGTAATCCTAACCCTAACCCAAACCCTAACCCTAACCCTAACCCTAACCCAAACCCTAACCCTAACCCTAAACGTAACCAAAAACCTAAACCTAACCCTAACCGAAACACTAACCAAACCCTAAAAATAACCCTAACCCTAACCCTATTCCTAACACTAACCCTAACCCTAACCCTAACCCTAAACCTATTCCTAACCCTAACCCTAAACCCTAACCCTAACCAATACCCTAAACATAAACTTCACGCTAACCCTAACCCTAACCCAAACCCTAACCCTAACCCTAAACCTAACCAAAAACCTAAACCTAACCCTAACCCTAACCCTAACCTAAACCCTAACCCTAACACTAACCCTAACACTAACCCAAATACTAACCCTAACATTAACCCAATCCAAAACCCTAAACCTAACTCTAATCCTAACCCTAACCATAATCAAAACCCTAACATTAAACTTAACCCTAACCCTAACCCGAAAATTAAACCTAACCCTAATCCTAACCCTAACCCTAACCCTAATCCTAACCCTAACCCTAACCCTAACACAAACCCAACCCCTAAACTTAACCCTAACCCTAACCCAAACCCTAACCCTAAACCTAACCCTAACTCAAAACCTAACCCTAACCCTAACCCTAACCCTAACCCAAACCCTAACCTTAACCCAAACACTAACCCAAACCCTAACCCAAACCCTATCCCTAACCCTAACCCTAACCCTAACTCAAACTCTAACCCTAACTCTAACCCTAACTCAAAACCTAAACCTAACCCTAATCCAAACCCTAACCCAAACCCTAACAATAACCCTAACCCTAACCCTATTCCTAACACTAACCCTAACCCTAACCCTAACCCTAACCCTAACCCTAACCCAAACCAAAACCCTAACCCTAACTCTAATCCTAACCCTAACCCTAATCAAAACCCTAACATTAACCCTAACCCTAACCCTAACCCGATTCCTAAGCCTAACCCTAACCCTAACCCTAACCCAAAACCTAACCGTAAATCTAACCCAAACCCTAAACCTAACTTAAACCCTAACCCAAACACAAACCCTAACCCTAACACTAACCCTAACCCAAATCCTAAACCTAACACTAACCCTAACCCAAACCCTAACACTAACACTAACACTTACCGTAACACTAACCCAAAACCTAACCCTAAACCTAACCGAAACCAAAAGCCTAACCCTAACTCTAATCCTAACCCTAAACCTAATCCTAACCCTAACCCTAACACTAACCCAAACCCTAAACCTAACCCTAATCCTAACTCTAACCCTAACCTAATCCTAATCCTAAACCTAACCCTAACCCATACCAACCGCTAACTCTAACACTAACCCTAAACGAAACCCTAACTCAAACCCTAACCCTAACCCTAACACAAACCCTAACAATAATACTAACCCTAACCCTATTCCTAAACCTAACCCTAACCCTAACCCTAACCTTAACCCTAACCCAAACCCTAACACTAACCCTAATCCAAACCCTAACACTAAACCTAACCCAAACCCTAACCCTAACCCTAACCCTAACCCAAACCCTAACCATAAATCTAACCCTAACCCTAATCCTAACCCTAACCCTAACCCAAAAACTAACACTAACGAAAACCCAAACCCTAACCCTAACCCTAACCCTAACCAAATCACTAACACTAACACTAACCCTAACACTAACCCAAACCCTAACCCTATCCCTAAACAAAACCAAAACCCTAACCCTAACTCTAATCCTAACCCTAAACCTAACCCTAAACCTAACCGTAACCCTAACCCTAACTCAAACCCTAACCCTAACCCTAACCCAAACCCTAACCCTCAGCCTAACTCTAACCCTTATTCTCACCCTACACCTAACACAAAAAATACCACTAACCCTAAACCAAACCCTAACCCTAAGCCTAACCCTAACCCTAACCCAAATCCTAACCCTTATCCAAACCCTACACCTAAACCTAACCCTAACCCTAATCCTAAACCTAAAACTAACCCAAAATCTAACCCTAACCCGAACCCTAACCCAAAACCTAATCCTAACCCTAACCCAAACCCTAACCCTAACCCTCTTCCTAACCATAAACCTAAACCTAACCTTAACCCAAACACTAACCCAAACCCTAACCCAAACCCTATCCCTAACCCTAACCCTAACCCTAACTCAAACTCTAACCCTAAATCTAACCCTAACTCAAAACCTAAACCTAACCCTAACCCAAACCCTAACCCTTACCCAAACCCTAAACCTAAACCTAACCGTAACCCTAATCCTAACCCTAACCCTAACCCAAAAACTAACCCTAACCCGAAACCTAACCCAAACCCTAATCCTAACCCTAACCCAAACCCTAACCCTAAACCTATTCCTAACCATAACCCTAAACCTAACCTTAACCCAAACCCTAACCCAATCCCTAACCCTAAACCCTAACCCAAACCCTATCCCTAACCCTAACCCTAACCCTAACTCAAACTCTAACCCTAACAGTAACCCAAACCCTAAACCTAACTCTAATCCTAACTCTAACCCTAACCCTAATTGTAACAATAAACCTAACCCTAACCCATATCCAACCCCTAACCCTAACCCTAACCCTAACCATAACCCAAACCCTAACGTTAAATCTAACCCTAACCCTAATCCTAACCCTAAACCTAACCCAAAAACTAACCCTAACAATAACGCAAACCCTAACCCTAACCGTAATCCTAACCCTAACCCAAACCCTAACCCTCACCCTAACCCTAAACCTAAACAAAAACCTAAACCTAACCCTAACCCAAACACTAACCAAACCCTAACAATAACCCTAACCCTAACCCTATTCCTAACACTAACCCTAACCCTAAACCTAACCCTAAACCTATTCCTAACCCTAACACTAAACCCTAACCCTAACCAATACCCTAAACATAAACTTCATGCTAACCCTAACCCTAAAACAAACCCTAACCCTAACCCTAAACCTAACCAAAAACCTAAACCTAACCCTAACCCTAACGCTAACCCAAACCCTAACCCTAACACTAACCCTAACCCAACACTAACCCAAATCCTAACCCTAACATTAACCCAAACCAAAACCCTAAACCTAACTCTAATCCTAACCCTAACCATAATCAAAACCCTAACATTAAACTTAACCCTAACCCTAACCCGAAAATTAAACCTAACCCTAATCCTAACCCTAACGCTAACCCTAATCCTAACCCTAACCCTAACCCTAACACAAACCCATCCCCTAAACCTAACCCTAACCCTAACCCAAACCCTAACCCTAAACCTAACCCTAACTCAAACCCTAACCCTAACCCTAACCCTAACCCAAACCCTAACCCTAAATCTAACCCTAACCCTAATCCTAATCCTAAACCTAAACCAAAAACTAACCCTAACAATAACCCAAACCCTAACCCTAACCCTAATCCTAACCCTAACCCAAAACCTAACACTAACACTAACACTAACCCTAACACTAACCCAAACCCTAACCCTAACCCTAAACCAAACCAAAACCCTAACCCTAACACTAATCCTAACCCTAACCCTAAACTTAACCCTAACCCTAACCCTAACTCAAACCCTAAACCTAACCTTAACCCTAAACCTAACCCTAACCCTTATCCTAACGCTAAACCTAACTCAAAAAATAACACTAACCCTAAACCAAACCCTAACCCTAAGCCTAACCCTAACCCTAACCGAAATCCTAACCCTTATCCAAACCCTAAACCTAAACCTAACCCTAACCCTAATCCTAAACCTAAAACTAACCCAAAATCTAACCCTAACCCGAACCCTAACCCCAAACCTAATCCTAACCCTAACCCAAACCCTAACCCTAACCCTCTTCCTAACCATAACCCTAAACCTAACCTTAACCCAAACACTAACCCAAACCCTAACCCAAACCCTATCCCTAACCCTAACCCTAACCCTAACTCAAACTCTAACCCTAAATCTAAACCTAACTCAAAACCTAAACCTAACCCTAATCCAAACCCTAACCCAAACCCGAACAATAAACCTAATCCTAACCCTATTCCTAACACTAACCCTAACCCTAACCCTAACCCTAAACCTAACCCTAACCCAAACACTAACCCTAACCCTAACCCAAACCAAAACCCTAACCCTAACTCTAATCCTTTCCCTAACCCTAATCAAAACCCTAACATTAACCCTAACCCTAACCCTAACCCGATTCCTAAGCCTAACCCTAACCCTAACCCTAACCCAAAACCTAACCGTAAATCTAACCCAAACCCTAAACCTAACTTAAACCCTACCCAAACACAAACCCTAACCCTAACACTAACCCTAACCCAAATCCTAATCCTAACACTAACCCTAACCCAAACCCTAACACTAACACTAACACTTACCGTAACACTAACCCAAAACCTAACCCTAACCTAACCGAAACCAAAAGCCTAACCCTAACTCTAATCCTAACCCTAAACCTAATCCTAACCCTAACCCTAACCCTAACACTAACCCAAACCCTAAACCTAACCCTAATCCTAACTCTACAACTAACCTAATCGTAACCCTAAACCTAACCCTAACCCATACCAACCGCTAACTCTATCCCTAAACCTAAACGAAACCCTAACTCAAACCCTAACCCTAACCTTAACACAAACCCTAACAATAATCCTAACCCTAACCCTATTCCTAAACCTAACCCTAACCCTAACCCTAACCCTAACCTTAACCCTAACCCTAACCCAAACCCTAACCCTAAAACTAACACTAACCCAAACCCTAACACTAACCCTAATCCAAACCCTAACACTAAACCTAACCCAAACCCTAACCCTAACCCTAACCCTATTCCTAACCCTAACCCTAACCCTAACCCTAAACCTAAAACTAACCCTAACCCTAATCCTAACCATAACCCTAACCCAAAAACTAACCCTAACTCGAACCCTAACCCAAACCCTAATCCTAACCCTAACGCTAACCCAAACCCTAACCCTAACCCTATTCCTAACCCTTACCCTAAACCTAACCTTAACCCAAACACTAACCCAAACCCTAACCCTAACCCTAACCCTAACCATAACTCAAACTCTAACCCTAACTCGAACCCTAACCCTAACCCAAACACTAACCCATACCCTAACAATCACCCTAACCCTATTCCTAACATTAACCCTAACCCTAAACCTAACCCTATTCCTAACCCTAACCCTAAACCTAACCCTAACCAATACCCTAAACATAACCTTCATGCTAACCCTAACCCTAACCCAAAACCTAACCCTAACCCTAAACCTAACCAAAAACCTAAACCTAACCCTAACCCTAACCCTAACCCAAGCCCAAACCCTAACACTAACCCTAACCCTAACACTAACCGAAATCCTAACCCTAACATTAACCCAAACCAAAACCCTAAACCTAAATCTAATCCTAACCCTAACCCTAATCAAAACCCTAACATTAAACCTGACCCTAAACCTAACCCAAAACCTAAACCTAACCCTAATTCTAACCCTAACCCTAACACTAATCCTAACCCTAAACCTAACCCTAACTCAAACCCTCACCCTAACACTAACCCTAACCCAAACCCTAACCATAAATCTAACCCTAAACCTAATCCTAACCCTAACCCTAACGCAAAAACTAACACTAACGATAACCCAAACCCTAACCCTAACCCTAACCCAATCACTAACACTAACACTAACACTAATCCTAACACTAACCCGAACCCTAACCCTAACCCTAAACAAAACCAAAACCCTAACCCTAACTCTAACCCTAACCGTAACCCTAACCCTAAACCTAACCGTAACCCTAACCCTAACTCAAACCCTAAACCTAAACCTAACCCAAACCCTATCACTAAACCTAACCCTAACCCTTATTCTAACCCTAAACCTAACACAAAAAATAACACTAACCCTAAACCAAACCCTAACCCTAACCCTAACCCTAACCCTAACCCAAACCCTAACCCTTACTGAAACCCTAAACCTAAACCTAACCCTAACCCTAATCCTAACCCTAACCCTAACCCAAAAACTAACCCTAACCCAAACCCTAAACCAAACCCTAATCCTAACCCTAACCCTATCCCAAACCCTAACCCTAACCCTATTCCTAACCATAACCCTAAACATAACCTTAACCCAAACCCTAACCCAATCCCTAACCCTAAACCCTAACCCAAACCGTAAACCTAACCCTAACCCTAACCCTAACTCAAACTCTAACCCTAACTCTAACCCTAACCCAAAACCTAAACCTAACCCTAATCCAAACCCTAACCCAAACCCTAACAATAACGCTAACTGTAACCCTAACCCTAACCCTAACCCTAACCCTAACCCAAACCCTAATCCAAATCCTAACCCTAACCCTAACCCTAACGCTAAATCAAACACTAACCCTAACCCTAACCTAAACCCTAACCCTAAACCTAACCCTAACCCTTATACTAACCCTAAACCTAACCCAAAAAATAACACTAACCCTAAACCAAACCCTAACCCTAACCCTAACCCTAACCCTTACACAAACCCTAAACCTAAACCTAACCCTAATCTAATCCTAACCCTGACCCTAACCCAAAAACTAACCCTAACTCGAACCCTAACCCAAACCCTAATCATAACCCTAACCCTAACCCAAACCCTAACCCTAACCCTATTCCTAACCCTAACCCTAAATCTAACCTTAACCCAAACCCTAACGCAAACCCTAACCCTAAACTTAACCCTAACTCAAACTCTAACCCTAACTCGAACCCTAACCCTAACCCAAACACTTACCCAAACCCTAACAATAACCCTAACCCTATTCCAAACACTAACCCTAACCCTAACCCTTACCCTAACCCTAACCCTATTCCTAACCCTAACCCTAAACCCTAACCCTAACCAATACCCTAAACATAACTTTCACGCTAAACCTAACCCTAACCCAAACCCTAACCCTAACCCTAACATTAACCCAAATACTAACCCTAACATTAACCCAAACCAAAACCCTAAACCTAACTCTAATCCTAACCCTAACCCTAATCAAAACCCTAACATTAAAACTAACCCTAACCCTAATGCAAAACCTAAACCTAACCCGAATCCTAACACTAACCCTAACCCTAATCCTAACCCTAATCCTAACCTTAACACAAACCCAACCCCTAACCCTAACCCTAACCCTAACCCTAACTCGAACCCTAACCCTAACCCTAACTCAAACTCTAACCCTAACTCTAACCCTTACCCAAACCTTAAACCTAAACCTAACCCTAACCCTAATCCTAACCCTAACCCTAAACCAAAAACTAACCCTAACCCGAACCCTAACCCAAACCCTAATCCTAACCCTAACCCTAACCCAAACCCTAACCCTAACCCTATTCCTAACCATAACCCTAAACCTAACCTTAACACAAACCCTAACCCAAACCCTAACCCTAAACCCTAACCCAAAACCTATACCTAACCGTAACCCTAACCCTAACTCAAACTCTAACCCTAACTCTAAACCTAACTCAAAACCTAAAGCTAACCCTAATCCAAACCCTAACCCAAACCCTAACAATAACCCTAACCCTAAACCTATTCCTAACACTAACCCAAACCCTAACCCTAACCCTCAACCTAACCCAAACCCTAACCCTAACCCTAACCCTAAACCAAACCAAAACCCTAACCCTAACTCTAATCCTAACCCTAACCCTAATCAAAACCCTAACATTAACCCTAACCCTAACCCTAAACCTATTCCTAACCTTAACCCTAAACCTATCCTTAACCTTAGACCTAACCGTTAATCTAGCCCAATCCTTTTCCCTAACTCAATCCCTTACCCTAACACAAACGCAAACCCTAAAACTAACCCTAACCCTAATCCTCATCCTAACACTAACCCTAACCCAAGCTCTATCCCTAACACTAACACTTACCCTAAGACTAACCCAAAACCTAACCCTAAACCTAACCCAAAACAAAAGCCTAACCCTAACGCTAATCCTAACCCTAACCCTAATCCTAACAATAACCCTAACACTAACCCAAACCCTAAACCTAACACTAATCCTAACTCTAACCCTAACCCTAATTGTAACAATAAACCTAACCCTAACCCATCCCCAACCCCTAACCCTAACCCTAACCCTAACCGAAACCCAAACCCTAACCTTAAATTTAACCCTAACCCTAATCCTAACCCTAAACCTAACCCAAAAACTAACCCTAACAATAACCCAAACCATAACCCTAACCGTAATCCTAACCCTAATCCAAACCCTAACCCTAACCCTAACCCTAACCCTAACCCTAACCCTAACCCTAACCCTAAACGTAACCAAAAACCTAAACCTAACCCTAACCCAAACACTAACCAAACCCTAACAATAACCCTAACCCTAACCCTATTCCTAACACGAACCCTAACCCTAACACTAACCCTAAACCTATTCCTAACCCTAACCCTAAACCCTAACCCTATCCAATACCCTAAACATAAACTTCACGCTAACCCTAACCCTAACCCAAACCCTAAACCTAATCAAAAACCTAAACCTAAAACTAACACTAACCCTAACCCAAACCCTAACCCTAACACTAACCCTAACCCTAACACAACCCAAATACTAACCCTAACATTAACCCAATCCAAAACCCTAAACCTGACTCTAATCCTAACCCTAACCATAATCAAAACCCTAACATTAAACTTAACCCTAACCCTAACCCGAAAATTAAACCTAACCCTAATCCTAACCCTAACCCTAACCCTAATCCTAACCCTAACCCTAACCCTAACACAAACCCAATACCTAAACTTAACCCTAACCCTAACCCAAACCCTAACCCTAAACCTAACCCTAACTCAAACCCTAACCCTAACCCTAACCCTAACCCTAACCCAAACCCTAACCTTAACCCAAACACTAACCCAAACCCTAACCCAAACCCTATCCCTAACCCTAACCCTTACCCTAACTCAAAATCTAACCCTAACTCTAACCCTAACTCAAAACCTAAACCTAACCCTAATCCAAACCCTAACCCAAATGCTAACAATAACCCTAACCCTAACCCTATTCCTAACACTAACCCTAACCCTAACCCTAACCCTAACCCAAACCCTAACCCTAACCCTAACCCAAACCAAAACCCTAACCCTAACTCTAATCCTAACCCTAACCCTAATCAAAACCCTAACATTAACCCTAACCCTAACCCTAACCCAGACTCCTAACCCAAAACCTAACCCTAACCCTAACCCAAAACCTAACCATAAATCTAACCCAAACCCTAAACCTAACTTAAACCCTAACCCAAACACAAACCCTATCCCTAACACTAACCCTAACC
>CM069542.1:300000-305000 GCA_035773235.1 Eospalax fontanierii
CAAAAACTAACCCTAACAATAACGCAAACCCTAACCCTAACCGTAATACTAACCCTAACCCAAACCCTAACCCTCACCCTAACCCTAAACCTAAACAAAAACCTAAACCTAACCCTAACCCAAACACTAACCAAACCCTAACAATAACCCTAACCCTAACCCTATTCCTAACACTAACCCTAACCCTAAACCTAACCCTAAACCTATTCCTAACCCTAACACTAAACCCTAACCCTAACCAATACCCTAAACATAAACTTCACGCTAACCCTAACCCTAAAACAAACCCTAACCCTAACCCTAAACCTAACCAAAAACCTAAACCTAACCCTAACCCTAACGCTAACCCAAACCCTAACCCTAACACTAACCCTAACCCAACACTAACCCAAATCCTAACCCTAACATTAACCCAAACCAAAACCCTAAACCTAACTCTAATCCTAACCCTAACCATAATCAAAACCCTAACATTAAACTTAACCCTAACCCTAACCCGAAAATTAAACCTAACCCTAATCCTAACCCTAACGCTAACCCTAATCCTAACCCTAACCCTAACCCTAACACAAACCCATCCCCTAAACCTAACCCTAACCCTAACCCAAATCCTAACCCTAAACCTAACCCTAACTCAAACCCTAACCCTAACCCTAACCCTAACCCAAACCCTAACCCTAAATCTAACCCTAACCCTAATCCTTATCCTAAACCTAACCCTAAAACTAACCCTAACAATAACCCAAACCCTAACCCTAACCCTAATCCTAACCCTAACCCAAAACCTAACACTAACACTAACACTAACCCTAACACTAACCCAAACCCTAACCCTAACCCTAAACCAAACCAAAACCCTAACCCTAACACTAATCCTAACCCTAACCCTAAACTTAACCCTAACCCTAACCCTAACTCAAACCCTAAACCTAACCTTAACCCTAAACCTAACCCTAACCCTTATCCTAACGCTAAACCTAACTCAAAAAATAACACTAACCCTAAACCAAACCCTAACCCTAAGCCTAACCCTAACCCTAACCCAAATCCTAACCCTTATCCAAACCCTAAACCTAAACCTAACCCTAACCCTAATCCTAAACCTAAAACTAACCCAAAATCTAACCCTAACCCGAACCCTAACCCAAAACCTAATCCTAACCCTAACCCAAACCCTAACCCTAACCCTCTTCCTAACCATAACCCTAAACCTAACCTTAACCCAAACACTAACCCAAACCCTAACCCAAACCCTATCCCTAACCCTAACCCTAACCCTAACTCAAACTCTAACCCTAAATCTAAACCTAACTCAAAACCTAAACCTAACCCTAATCCAAACCCTAACCCAAACCCGAACAATAAACCTAATCCTAACCCTATTCCTAACACTAACCCTAACCCTAACCCTAACCCTAAACCTAACCCTAACCCAAACCCTAACCCTAACCCTAACCCAAACCAAAACCCTAACCCTAACTCTAATCCTTACCCTAACCCTAATCAAAACCCTAACATTAACCCTAACCCTAACCCTAACCCGATTCCTAAGCCTAACCCTAACCCTAACCCTAAACCAAAACCTAACCGTAAATCTAACCCAAACCCTAAACCTAACTTAAACCCTACCCAAACACAAACCCTAACCCTAACACTAACCCTAACCCAAATCCTAAACCTAACACTAACCCTAACGCAAACCCTAACACTAACACTAACACTTACCGTAACACTAACCCAAAACCTAACCCTAACCTAACCGAAACCAAAAGCCTAACCCTAACTCTAATCCTAACCCTAAACCTAATCCTAACCCTAACCCTAACCCTAACACTAACCCAAACCCTAAACCTAACCCTAATCCTAACTCTACCCCTAACCTAATCGTAACCCTAAACCTAACCCTAACCCATACCAACCGCTAACTCTATCCCTAAACCTAAACGAAACCCTAACTCAAACCCTAACCCTAACCTTAACACAAACCCTAACAATAATCCTAACCCTAACCCTATTCCTAAACTTAACCCTAACCCTAACCCTAACCCTAACCTTAACCCTAACCCTAACCCTAACCCTAACCCTAAAACTAACACTAACCCAAACCCTAACACTAACCCTAATCCAAACCCTAACACTAAACCTAACCCAAACCCTAACCCTAACCCTAACCCTATTCCTAACCCTAACCCTAACCCTAACCCTAAACCAAAAACTAACCCTAACCCTAATCCTAACCCTAACCCTAACCCAAAAACTAACCCTAACTCGAACCCTAACCCAAACCCTAATCCTAACCCTAACGCTAACCCAAACCCTAACCCTAACCCTATTCCTAACCCTTACCCTAAACCTAACCTTAACCCAAACACTAACCCAAACCCTAACCCTAACCCTAACCCTAACCATAACTCAAACTCTAACCCTAACTCGAACCCTAACCCTAACCCAAACACTAACCCATACCCTAACAATCACCCTAACCCTATTCCTAACATTAACCCTAACCCTAAACCTAACCCTATTCCTAACCCTAACCCTAAACCTAACCCTAACCAATACCCTAAACATAACCTTCATGCTAACCCTAACCCTAACCCAAAACCTAACCCTAACCCTAAACCTAACCAAAAACCTAAACCTAACCCTAACCCTAACCCTAACCCAAGCCCAAACCCTAACACTAACCCTAACCCTAACACTAACCGAAATCCTAACCCTAACATTAACCCAAACCAAAACCCTAAACCTAAATCTAATCCTAACCCTAACCCTAATCAAAACCCTAACATTAAACCTGACCCTAAACCTAACCCAAAACCTAAACCTAACCCTAATTCTAACCCTAACCCTAACACTAATCCTAACCCTAAACCTAACCCTAACTCAAACCCTCACCCTAACACTAACCCTAACCCAAACCCTAACCATAAATCTAACCCTAAACCTAATCCTAACCCTAACCCTAATGCAAAAACTAACACTAACGATAACCCAAACCCTAACCCTAACCCTAACCCTAACCCAATCACTAACACTAACACTAACACTAACCCTAACACTAAACCGAACCCTAACCCTAACCCTAAAGAAAACCAAAACCCTAACCCTAACTCTAACCCTAACCGTAACCCTAACCCTAAACCTAACCGTAACCCTAACCCTAACTCAAACCCTAAACCTAAACCTAACCCAAACCCTATCTCTAAACCTAACCCTAACCCTTATTCTAACCCTAAACCTAACACAAAAAATAACACTAACCCTAAACCAAACCCTAACCCTAACCCTAACCCTAACCCTAACCCAAACCCTAACCCTTACACAAACCCTAAACCTAAACCTAACCCTAACCCTAATCCTAACCCTAACCCTAACCCAAAAACTAACCCTAACCCAAACCCTAACCCAAACCCTAATCCTAACCCTAACCCTATCCCAAACCCTAACCCTAACCCTATTCCTAACCATAACCCTAAACATAACCTTAACCCAAACCCTAACCCAATCCCTAACCCTAAACCCTAACCCAAACCGTAAACCTAACCCTAACCCTAACCCTAACTCAAACTCTAACCCTAACTCTAACCCTAACCCAAAACCTAAACCTAACCCTAATCCAAACCCTAACCCAAACCCTAACAATAACGCTAACTGTAACCCTAACCCTAACCCTAACCCTAACCCTAACCCAAACCCTAATCCAAATCCTAACCCTAACCCTAACCCTAACGCTAAATCAAACACTAACCCTAACCATAACCTAAACCCTAACCCTAAACCTAACCCTAACCCTTATACTAACCCTAAACCTAACCCAAAAAATAACACTAACCCTAAACCAAACCCTAACCCTAACCCTAACCCTAACCCTTACACAAACCCTAAACCTAAACCTAACCCTAATCTAATCCTAACCCTGACCCTAACCCAAAAACTAACCCTAACTCGAACCCTAACCCAAACCCTAATCATAACCCTAACCCTTACCCAAACCCTAACCCTAACCCTATTCCTAACCCTAACCCTAAATCTAACCTTAACCCAAACCCTAACGCAAACCCTAACCCTAAACTTAACCCTAACTCAAACTCTAACCCTAACTCGAACCCTAACCCTAACCCAAACACTAACCCAAACCCTAACAATAACCCTAACCCTATTCCAAACACTAACCCTAACCCTAACCCTTACCCTAACCCTATTCCTATTCCTAACTCTTACCCTAAACCCTAACCCTAACCAATACCCTAAACATAACTTTCACGCTAACCCTAACCCTAACCCAAACCCTAACCCTAACCCTAACATTAACCCAAATACTAAGCCTAACATTAACCTAATCCAAAGCCCTAATCCTAAATCTAATCCTACGCCTAACCATACTCAAGACCCTAACATTAAAACTAACCCTAACCCTAATGCAAAACCTAAACCTAACCCGAATCCTAACACTAACCCTAACCCTAATCCTAACCCTAATCCTAACCTTAACACAAACCCAACCCCTAACCCTAACCCTAACCCTAACCCTAACTCGAACCCTAACCCTAACCCTAACTCAAACTCTAACCCTAACTCTAACCCTTACCCAAACCTTAAACCTAAACCTAACCCTAACCCTAATCCTAACCCTAACCCTAACCCCAAAACTTACCCTCACCCGAACCCTAACCCTAACCCTAATCCTAACCCTCACCCAACCCCAAACCCTATCCCTAACCCTATTCCTAACCATAACCCTAAACCTAACCTTAACCCAAACCCTAACCCAAACCCTAACCCTAAACCCTAAGCCAAAACCTATACCTAACCGTAACCCTAGCCCTAACTCAAACTCTAACCCTAACTCTAAACCTAACTCAAAACCTAAAGCTAACCCTAATCCAAACCCTAACCCAAACCCTAACAATAACCCTAACCCTAAACCTATTCCTAACACTAACCCAAACCCTAACCCTAACCCTCAACCTAACCCAAACCCTAACCCTAACCCTAAC
>CM069542.1:310000-337500 GCA_035773235.1 Eospalax fontanierii
TTACCCAAACCCTAAACCTAAACCTAACCCTAACCCTAATCCCAACCCTAAAGCTAACCCAAAAACTAACCCTAACCCAAACCCTAATCCTAACCCTTACCCTAACCCAAACCCTAACCCTAACCCTATTCCTAACCATAACCCTAAAACTAACCTTAACCTAAAACCTAACCCAAACCCTAACCCTAAACCCTAACCCAAACCCTATCCCTAACCCTAACCCTAACCCTAACTCAAACTCTAACCCTAACTCTAACCCTAACCCAAAACCTAAACCTAACCCTAATTGAAACCCTAACCCAAACCCTAAAAATAACCCTAACCCTAACCCTATTCCTAACACTAACCCTAACCCTAACCCTAACCCTATCCCTAACCCTATTCCTAAGCCTAACCCTTAACCCTAACCCTAACCAATACCCTAAACATAACCCTCACGCAAAACCTAACCCTAACCCAAACCCTAACCCTCACGCTAACCCTAACCCAAACCCTAACCCTAACCCAAAACCTAACACAAAAATTAACGCTAACTCGAACCCTAACCCAAACCCTAATCCTAACCCTAACCCTAACCCTAATCCTAACCCTAACCCTAACCCTAACCCTAACGCAAACCCAACCCCTAACCCTAACCCTAACCCTAATCCTAATTCTAACCCGAACCCAAACCATAACCCTAACCCTAAACCTAACCCAAAACCTAAACCTAACACTAACCCTAACCCTAAACCAAACCCTAACTCTAACCCTATCCCTAACCCTAACACTAACCCTAACCCAAAGCCACACCGTAACCACAAACCTAACTCAAACCCTAACCTTAAACCTAACCCAAACCCAAACCCTAACCCTAACCCTAACCCTAAACCAAACCCTAAACCTAAACCTTACCCTAACCCTAACCCTATTGCTAATCCTAACCCGAACCCTAACTTTAAATCAAATCCTAACTCAAACCCTAACCCTAAACCGAACCCTAACCCAAACGCTAAGCGTCACCCTAAACCTAAGCCAATCCCTAATCTTAACCCTAATCCTAATCCTAACCCTAACGCTAACCCTAACCCAAATTCTAACCCTAACCCAAAGCCTAAACCTAACACTAATCCTAACCCTAAGCCTATCCCAAACACTAACCCTAACCCTAATTCTAATCCTAACCCAAACCCTAACCCTAACACTAACCCAAACCATATACCTAACCCTAACCTTAACCCTAATGCTAACCCTAAACCTAATTCAAACTCAAACCCTAACCCTAACCCTAACCCTAATCCTAACCCAAACCCTAACCCTAACCCTAACCCTACCCCTAATCCTAACCCTAATCCTAACCCTAACCCAAACCCTAAACGTAATCCTAACCCTAAGCCCTAAACCTAATCCTAATCCTAACCCTAAACCTAACCCAAACACAAACCCTAAACTTAACCCTAATCGTAACCCTAATACTAACCCTAACCCTAATCCACACCCTAACCCTAACACTAACCCTAACCCTAACCCTAACCCTAATCCTAACCGAAATCCAAACGCTAACCCTAACCCTAACCAAAACCCTAACCCTAAACCTAACGCTAACCCTTACCCAAACCCAAATCATAACCGTAACCCGAACCCTAACCCTAACCCTAAACCTAACTTTAAACCAAACCCTAACACTAACCCGAACCCTAAACCTAACCCCAACGCTATCCCTAACCTTAAACCTAACCCAAATCCAAACCCTAAACTTAACCCTAATCGTAAACCTAACCCAAAACCTAACCTTAACCCAAACACTAACTTTAACACTAAGCCTAACCTAACACTATCACTAACCCTAACCCTAACCCTAATCATAAACGAAACCCAAACCCTAACCCTAACCCTAACCTTAACCCTAACCCTAAACGAAACCCTAACTCAAACCCTAACCCTAACCCTAACACAAACCCTAACAATGATCCTAACCCTAAACCTATTCCTAAACCTAACCCTAACCCTAACCCTAACCTTAACCCTAACCCAAACCCTAACACTAACCCTAATCCAAACCCTAACACTAAACCTAACCCAAACCCTAACCCTAACCCTAACCCTATTCCTAACCCTAAACCTAATCCTAACCCTAACCTTAACCCAAACCCTAAACCAAACCCTAAACCTAACCCTAACCCTAACCCTAACCCTAACCCTAAACTTAAAACTAACCCGAACCCTAATCCTAACCCTAACCCTAACCCAAAAACTAACACTAACTCGAACCCTAAACCAAACCCTAATCCTAACCCTAACGCTAACCCAAACCCTAACCCTAACCCTATTCCTAACCCTAACCCTAAACCTAACCCTAACCAATACCCTAAACATAACTTTCATGCTAACCCTAACCGTAACCCAAACCCTAACCCTAACCCTAAACCTAACCAAAAACCTAAACCTAACCCTAACCCTAACCCTAACCCAAACCAAAACCCTAACCCTAACTCTAATCCTAACCCTAACCCTAATCAAAACCCTAACATTAACCCTAAACCTAACCCTAACCCAGACTCCTAAGCCTAACCCTAACCCTAACCCTAACCCAAAACCTAACCGTAAATCTAACCCAAACCCTAAACCTAACTTAAACCCTAACCCAAACACAAACACTAACCCTAACACTAACCCTAACCCAAATCCTAAACCTAACACTAACCCTAACCCAAACCCTAACACTAAAACTAACACTTACCGTAACACTAACCCAAAACCTAACCCTAAACCTAACCGAAACCAAAAGCCTAATCCTAACTCTAATCCTAACCCTAAACCTAATCCTAACCCTAACCCTAACACTAACCCAAACCCTAAACCTAACCCTAATCCTAACTCTAACCCTAACCTAATCGTAACACTAAACCTAACCCTAACCCATACCAACTGCTAACTCTAACCCTAACCCTAAACGAAACCCTAACTCAAACCCTAACCCTAACCCTAACACAAACCCTAACAATAATCCTAACCCTAACCCTATTCCTAAACCTAACCCTAACCCTAACCCTAACCTTAACCCTAACCCAAACCCTAACACTAACCCTAATCCAAACCCTAACACTAAACCTAACCCAAACCCTAACCCTAACCCTAACCCTATTCCTAACCCTAAACCTAATCCTAACCCTAACCTTAACCCAAACCCTAAACCAAACCCTAAACCTAACCCTAACCCTAACCCTAACCCTAACCCTAACCCTAAACTTAAAACTAACCCGAACCCTAATCCTAACCCTAACCCTAACCCAAAAACTAACCCTAACTCGAACCCTAAACCAAACCCTAATCCTAACCCTAACGCTAACCCAAACCCTAACCCTAACCCTATTCCTAACCCTAACCCTAAACCTAACAATAACCAATACCCTAAACATAACCTTCATGCTAACCCTAACCCTAACCCAAACCCTAACCCTAACCCTAAACCTAACCAAAAACCTAAACCTAACCCTAACTCTAACCCTAACCCAAACCCTAACCCTAAACCTAACCCTAACTCAAACCCTAACCCTAACAGTAACCCTAATCCAAACCGTAACCATAAATCTAACGCTAACCCTAACCCTAACCAAATCACTAACACTAACACTAACACTAACCCTAACACTAACCCAAACCCTAACCCTATCCCTAAACAAAACCAAAACCCTAACCCTAACTCTAATCCTAACCCTAACCCAAACCCTAAACCTAACCGTAACCCTAACCCTAACTCAAACCCTAACCCTAACCCTAACCCAAACCCTAACCCTAAACCTAACCCTAAACCTTATTCTAACCATAAACATAACCCAAAAAATAACATTAACCCTAAACCAAACCCTAACCCTAACCCTAACCCAAACCCTAACCCTTACCCAAACCCTAACCCTAACCCTAACCCTAACCTTAATCCCAACCCTAAACCTAACCCAAAATCTAACCCTAACCCGAACGCTAACCCAAACCCTAACACTAACACTAACCCTAACCCTAACCCTAACCCTAACCCTAACCCTAAACCTAACACAAAAAATAACACTAACCCTAAACCAAACCCTAACCCTAACCCTAACCCTAACCCAAACCCTAACCCTTACCCAAACCCTAAACCTAAACCTAACCCTAACCCTAATCCTAACCCTAACCCTAACCCAAAAACTAACCCTAAACCGAAACCTAACCCAAACCCTAATCTTAACCCTAACCCAAACCCTAACCCTAACCCTATTCCTAACCATAACCCTAAACCTAACCTTAACCCAAACCCTAACCCAATCCCTAACCCTAAACCCTAACCCAAACCCTATCCCTAACCCTAACCCTAACCCTAACTCAAACTCTAACCCTAACACTAACCCAAACCCTAAACCTAACTCTAATCCTAACTCTAACCCTAACCCTAATTGTAACAATAAACCTAACCCTATCCCATACCCAACCCCTAACCCTAACCCTAACCCTAACCCTAACCGAAACCCAAACCCTAACCTTAAATCTAACCCTAACCCTAATCCTAACCCTAAACCTAACCCAAAAACTAACCCTAACAATAACCCAAACCCTAACCCTAACCGTAATCCTAACCCTAACCCAAAACCCTAACCCTAACCCTAACCCTAACCCAAACCCTAACCCTAACCCTAAACCTAACCAAAAACCTAAACCTAACCCTAACCCAAACCCTAACCGTAAATCTAACACTAACCCTAATCCTAACCCTAACCCAAAAACTAAGACTGAAGATATCCCAAACCCTAACCCTAACCCTAACACAAACCCTAACACTGACACTAACACTAACCCTAACACGAAACCAAACCCTAACTCTAACCCTAAACCAAACCAAAACCCTAACCCTAACTCTAATCCTAACCCGAACCCTAACCCTAACCGTAACCCTAACCCTAACTCAAACCCTAACCCTAACCCTAACCCAAACCCTAACCCTAAACCTACCCCTAAACCTTATTCTAACCATAAACATAACCCAAAAAATAACACTAACCCTAAACCAAACCCTAACCCTAACCCTAACCCTAACCCAAACCCTAACCCTTACCCAAACCCTAAACCTAAACCTAACCCTAACCCTAATCCCAACCCTAAACCTAACCCAAAAACTAACCCTAACCCAAACCCTAATCCTAACCCTTACCCTAACCCAAACCCTAACCCTAACCCTATTCCTAACCATAACCCTAAACCTAACCTTAACCTAAAACCTAACCCAAACCCTAACCCTAAACCCTAACCCAAACCCTATCCCTAACCCTAACCCTAACCCTAACTCAAACTCTAACCCTAACTCTAACCCTAACCCAAAACCTAAACCTAACCCTAATTGAAACCCTAACCCAAACCCTAAAAATAACCCTAACCCTAACCCTATTCCTAACACTAACCCTAACCCTAACCCTAACCCTATCCCTAACCCTATTCCTAACCCTAACCCTTAACCCTAACCCTAACCAATACCCTAAACATAACCCTCACGCTAAACCTAACCCTAACCCAAACCCTAACCCTAACGCTAACCCTAACCCAAACCCTAACCCTAACCCTAAACCTAACCCAAAAATTAACGCTAACTCGAACCCTAACCCAAACCCTAATCCTAACCCTAACCCTAACCCTAATCCTAACCCTAACCCTAACCCTAACCCTAACGCAAACCCAACCCCTAACCCTAACCCTAACCCTAATCCTAATTCTAACCCGAACCCAAACCATAACCCTAACCCTAAACCTAACCCAAAACCTAAACCTAACACTAACCCTAACCCTAAACCAAACCCTAACTCTAACCCTATCCCTAACCCTAACACTAACCCTAACCCAAAGCCACACCGTAACCACAAACCTAACTCAAACCCTAACCTTAAACCTAACCCAAACCCAAACCCTAACCCTAACCTTAACCCTAAACCAAACCCTAAACCTAAACCTTACCCTAACCCTAACCCTATTGCTAATCCTAACCCGAACCCTAACTTTAAATCAAATCCTAACTCAAACCCTAACCCTAAACCTAACCCTAACCCAAACGCTAACCCTCACCCTAAACCTAAGCCAATCCCTAATCTTAACCCTAATCCTAATCCTAACCCTAACGCTAACCCTAACCCAAATTCTAACCCTAACCCAAACCCTAAACCTAACACTAATCCTAACCCTAAGCCTATCCCAAACACTAACCCTAACCCTAATTCTAATCCTAACCCAAACCCTAACCCTAACACTAACCCAAACCATATACCTAACCCTAACCTTAACCCTAATGCTAACCCTAAACCTAATTCAAACTCAAACCCTAACCCTAACCCTAACCCTAATCCTAACCCAAACCCTAACCCTAACCCTAACCCTACCCCTAATCCTAACCCTAATCCTAACCCTAACCCAAACCCTAAACGTAATCCTAACCCTAAGCCCTAAACCTAATCCTAATCCTAACCCTAAACCTAACCCAAACACAAACCCTAAACTTAACCCTAATCGTAACCCTAATACTAACCCTAACCCTAATCCACACCCTAACCCTAACACTAACCCTAACCCTAACCCTAACCCTAATCCTAACCGAAATCCAAACCCTAACCCTAACCCTAACCAAAACCCTAACCCTAAACCTAACGCTAACCCTTACCCAAACCCAAATCATAACCGTAACCCGAACCCTAACCCTAACCCTAAACCTAACTTTAAACCAAACCCTAACACTAACCCGAACCCTAAACCTAACCCCAACGCTATCCCTAACCTTAAACCTAACCCAAATCCAAACCCTAAACTTAACCCTAATCGTAAACCTAACCCAAAACCTAACCTTAACCCAAACACTAACTTTAACACTAAGCCTAACCTAACACTATCACTAACCCTAACCCTAACCCTAATCATAAACGAAACCCAAACCCTAACCCTAACCCTAACCTTAACCCTAACCCTAAACGAAACCCTAACTCAGACCCTAACCCTAACCCTAACCCAAACCCTAACAATGATCCTAACCCTAAGCCTATGCCTAAGCCTAACCCTAACCCTAACCCTAACCTTAACCCTAAGCCAAACCCTAACACTAACCCTAATCCAAAGCCTAACACTAAACCTAACCCAAACCCTAACCCTAACCCTAACCCTATTCCTAACCCTAAACCTAATCCTAACCCTAACCTTAACCCAAACCCTAAACCAAACCCTAAACCTAACCCTAACCCTAACCCTAACCCTAACCCTAAACTTAAAACTAACCCGAACCCTAATCCTAACCCTAACCCTAACCCAAAAACTAACACTAACTCGAACCCTAAACCAAACCCTAATCCTAACCCTAACGCTAACCCAAACCCTAACCCTAACCCTATTCCTAACCCTAACCCTAAACCTAACCCTAACCAATACCCTAAACATAACTTTCATGCTAACCCTAACCGTAACCCAAACCCTAACCCTAACCCTAAACCTAACCAAAAACCTAAACCTAACGCTAACCCTAACCCTAACCCAAACCAAAACCCTAACCCTAACTCTAATCCTAACCCTAACCCTAATCAAAACCCTAACATTAACCCTAAACCTAACCCTAACCCAGACTCCTAAGCCTAACCCTAACCCTAACCCTAACCCAAAACCTAACCGTAAATCTAACCCAAACCCTAAACCTAACTTAAACCCTAACCCAAACACAAACACTAACCCTAACACTAACCCTAACCCAAATCCTAAACCTAACACTAACCCTAACCCAAACCCTAACACTAAAACTAACACTTACCGTAACACTAACCCAAAACCTAACCCTAAACCTAACCGAAACCAAAAGCCTAATCCTAACTCTAATCCTAACCCTAAACCTAATCCTAACCCTAACCCTAACACTAACCCAAACCCTAAACCTAACCCTAATCCTAACTCTAACCCTAACCTAATCGTAACACTAAACCTAACCCTAACCCATACCAACTGCTAACTCTAACCCTAACCCTAAACGAAACCCTAACTCAAACCCTAACCCTAACCCTAACACAAACCCTAACAATAATCCTAACCCTAACCCTATTCCTAAACCTAACCCTAACCCTAACCCTAACCTTAACCCTAACCCAAACCCTAACACTAACCCTAATCCAAACCCTAACACTAAACCTAACCCAAACCCTAACCCTAACCCTAACCCTATTCCTAACCCTAAACCTAATCCTAACCCTAACCTTAACCCAAACCCTAAACCAAACCCTAAACCTAACCCTAACCCTAACCCTAACCCTAACCCTAAACTTAAAACTAACCCGAACCCTAATCCTAACCCTAACCCTAACCCAAAAACTAACCCTAACTCGAACCCTAAACCAAACCCTAATCCTAACCCTAACGCTAACCCAAACCCTAACCCTAACCCTATTCCTAACCCTAACCCTAAACCTAACAATAACCAATACCCTAAACATAACCTTCATGCTAACCCTAACCCTAACCCAAACCCTAACCCTAACCCTAAACCTAACCAAAAACCTAAACCTAACCCTAACTCTAACCCTAACCCAAACCCTAACCCTAAACCTAACCCTAACTCAAACCCTAACCCTAACACTAACCCTAACCCAAACCCTAACCATAAATCTAACCCTAACCCTAACCCTAACCAAATCACTAACACTAACACTAACACTAACCCTAACACTAACCCAAACCCTAACCCTATCCCTAAACAAAACCAAAACCCTAACCCTAACTCTAATCCTAACCCTAACCCAAACCCTAAACCTAACCGTAACCCTAACCCTAACTCAAACCCTAACCCTAACCCTAACCCAAACCCTAACCCTAAACCTAACCCTAAACCTTATTCTAACCATAAACATAACCCAAAAAATAACATTAACCCTAAACCAAACCCTAACCCTAACCCTAACCCAAACCCTAACCCTTACCCAAACCCTAACCCTAACCCTAACCCTAACCTTAATCCCAACCCTAAACCTAACCCAAAATCTAACCCTAACCCGAACGCTAACCCAAACCCTAACACTAACACTAACCCTAACCCTAACCCTAACCCTAACCCTAACCCTAAACCTAACACAAAAAATAACACTAACCCTAAACCAAACCCTAACCCTAACCCTAACCCTAACCCAAACCCTAACCCTTACCCAAACCCTAAACCTAAACCTAACCCTAACCCTAATCCTAACCCTAACCCTAACCCAAAAACTAACCCTAAACCGAAACCTAACCCAAACCCTAATCTTAACCCTAACCCAAACCCTAACCCTAACCCTATTCCTAACCATAACCCTAAACCTAACCTTAACCCAAACCCTAACCCAATCCCTAACCCTAAACCCTAACCCAAACCCTATCCCTAACCCTAACCCTAACCCTAACTCAAACTCTAACCCTAACACTAACCCAAACCCTAAACCTAACTCTAATCCTAACTCTAACCCTAACCCTAATTGTAACAATAAACCTAACCCTATCCCATACCCAACCCCTAACCCTAACCCTAACCCTAACCCTAACCGAAACCCAAACCCTAACCTTAAATCTAACCCTAACCCTAATCCTAACCCTAAACCTAACCCAAAAACTAACCCTAACAATAACCCAAACCCTAACCCTAACCGTAATCCTAACCCTAACCCAAAACCCTAACCCTAACCCTAACCCTAACCCAAACCCTAACCCTAACCCTAAACCTAACCAAAAACCTAAACCTAACCCTAACCCAAACCCTAACCCTAAATCTAACACTAACCCTAATCCTAACCCTAACCCAAAAACTAAGACTGAAGATATCCCAAACCCTAACCCTAACCCTAACCCAAACCCTAACACTGACACTAACACTAACCCTAACACGAAACCAAACCCTAACTCTAACCCTAAACCAAACCAAAACCCTAACCCTAACTCTAATCCTAACCCGAACCCTAACCCTAACCGTAACCCTAACCCTAACTCAAACCCTAACCCTAACCCTAACCCAAACCCTAACCCTAAACCTACCCCTAAACCTTATTCTAACCATAAACATAACCCAAAAAATAACACTAACCCTAAACCAAACCCTAACCCTAACCCTAACCCTAACCCAAACCCTAACCCTTACCCAAACCCTAAACCTAAACCTAACCCTAACCCTAATCCCAACCCTAAACCTAACCCAAAAACTAACCCTAACCCAAACCCTAATCCTAACCCTTACCCTAACCCAAACCCTAACCCTAACCCTATTCCTAACCATAACCCTAAACCTAACCTTAACCTAAAACCTAACCCAAACCCTAACCCTAAACCCTAACCCAAACCCTATCCCTAACCCTAACCCCAACCCCAACTCAAACTCTAACCCTAACTCTAACCCCAACCCAAAACCTAAACCTAACCCTAATTGAAACCCTAACCCAAACCCTAAAAATAACCCTAACCCTAACCCTATTCCTAACACTAACCCTAACCCTAACCCTAACCCTATCCCTAACCCTATTCCTAACCCTAACCCTTAACCCTAACTCTAACCAATACCCTAAACATAACCCTCACGCTAAACCTAACCCTAACCCAAACCCTAACCCTAACGCTAACCCTAACCCAAACCCTAACCCTAACCCTAAACCTAACCCAAAAATTAACGCTATCTCGAACCTTAACCCAAACCCTAATCCTAACCCTAACCCTAACCCTAATCCTAACCCTAACCCTAACCCTAACCCTAACGCAAACCCAACCCCTAACCCTAACCCTAACCCTAATCCTAATTCTAACCCGAACCCAAACCATAACCCTAACCCTAAACCTAACCCAAAACCTAAACCTAACACTAACCCTAACCCTAAACCAAACCCTAACTCTAACCCTATCCCTAACCCTAACACTAACCCTAACCCAAAGCCACACCGTAACCACAAACCTAACTCAAACCCTAACCTTAAACCTAACCCAAACCCAAACCCTAACCCTAACCTTAACCCTAAACCAAACCCTAAACCTAAACCTTACCCTAACCCTAACCCTATTGCTAATCCTAACCCGAACCCTAACTTTAAATCAAATCCTAACTCAAACCCTAACCCTAAACCTAACCCTAACCCAAACGCTAACCCTCACCCTAAACCTAAGCCAATCCCTAATCTTAACCCTAATCCTAATCCTAACCCTAACGCTAACCCTAACCCAAATTCTAACCCTAACCCAAACCCTAAACCTAACACTAATCCTAACCCTAAGCCTATCCCAAACACTAACCCTAACCCTAATTCTAATCCTAACCCAAACCCTAACCCTAACACTAACCCAAACCATATACCTAACCCTAACCTTAACCCTAATGCTAACCCTAAACCTAATTCAAACTCAAACCCTAACCCTAACCCTAACCCTAATCCTAACCCAAACCCTAACCCTAACCCTAACCCTACCCCTAATCCTAACCCTAATCCTAACCCTAACCCAAACCCTAAACGTAATCCTAACCCTAAGCCCTAAACCTAATCCTAATCCTAACCCTAAACCTAACCCAAACACAAACCCTAAACTTAACCCTAATCGTAACCCTAATACTAACCCTAACCCTAATCCACACCCTAACCCTAACACTAACCCTAACCCTAAACCTAACCCTAATCCTAACCGAAATCCAAAGGCTAACCCTAAGCCTAACCAAAACCCTAACCCTAAACCTAACGCTAACCCTTACCCAAACCCAAATCATAACCGTAACCCGACCCCTACCCCTAACCCTAAACCTAACTTTAAACCAAACCCTAACACTAACCCGAACCCTAAACCTAACCCCAACGCTATCCCTAACCTTAAACCTAACCCAAATCCAAACCCTAAACTTAACCCTAATCGTAAACCTAACCCAAAACCTAACCTTAACCCAAACACTAACTTTAACACTAAGCCTAACCTAACACTATCACTAACCCTAACCCTAACCCTAATCATAAACGAAACCCAAACCCTAACCCTAACCCTAACCTTAACACTAATGCTAACCCTAATCCTAACTCAAACTCAAACCCTAAACCTAACCCTAACCCTAACCCAAACCCTAACCCTAACCCTAACCCTAAAACTAACTCAAACCCTAACCATAACCCTAATTCTAACCCGAACCCAAAATCTAAACCTAACACTAACACAAACTCTAACCCAAACCCTAACAATAACCCTAACCCTAACCCTAACCCTAACCCTATTCCTAACCCTAACCCTAACCCTAACCTTAACCCAAACCCTAACCCTAAACCTATCCCTAACACAAACCCTAATCAAACCCTAACCCTAACCCTAACACTAACCCTAACCGTAATCCTAAACCTAACCCTAACATTAACCCAAAAAGTAAACCTAACCCTAAACCTAACCCTACCCCAAAACCTAACCCTAAACCAAATCCTAAACCTAACCCTAACCCTAATCCTAAACCTAACTCTAACCCTAACCCAAACCCTAACCCTAACCCTAAACCTAACCCAAACCCTAACCCTAACCCTAACCCTAACCCTAACCCTAACCCAAACCATAACACTAACCCTAACCTTAACCCTAATGCTAAGCCTAAACCTAACTCAAACTGAAACCTAACCCTAAACCTAACCCTAACCCAAACCCTATCACTAACCTAACCCTAACTCAAATCCTAACCATAACCCTAACCATAACCCTAACGCAAACCCTAACCCTAACACTAACCCTAACCCTAACACTAACCCAAATCCTAACCCTAACCCTAACCCAAACCAAAACCCTAACCCTAACTCTAACTCAAATCCTAACCCTAACCATAATCAAAACCCTAACATTAAACTTAACCCTAACCCTAACCCGAAACCTAAACCTAACGCATTCCTAACCCTAACCCTAACCCTAATCCTAACCCTAACCCTAACCCTAACACAAACCCAACCCCTAAATCTAACCCTAACCCTAATCCTAACCCTAAACCTAACCCAAAAACTAACCCTAACAATAACCCAAAACCTAACCCTAACCCTAATCCTAACCCTAACCCAAACCCTAACACTGACACTAACACTAACCCTAACACTAACCCAAACCCTAACCCTAACCCTAAACCAAACCAAAACCCTAACCCTAACTCTAATCCTAACCGTAATCCTAAACTTAACCCTAACCCTAACCCTAACTCAAACCCTAACCCTAAGCCTAACCCTAACCCTAACCCAAACCCTAACCCTTACCCAAACCCTAAACCTAAACCAACCCTAACTCTAATCCTAACCCTAAACCTAACCCAAAATCTAACCCTAACCCGAACCCTAACCCAAACCCTAATCCTAACCCTAACCCAAACCCTAACCCTAACCCTCTTCCTAACCATAACCCTAAACCTAACCTTAACCCAAACACTAACCCAAACCCTAACCCAAACCCTATCCCTACCCTTAACCCTAACCCTAACTCAAACTCTAACCCTAACTCTAACCCTAACCCAAAACCTAAACCTAACCCTAATTGAAACCCTAACCCAAACCCTAAAAATAACCCTAACCCTAACCCTATTCCTAACCCTAACCCTAACCCTAACCCTAACCCTAACCCTAATCCTAACCCTAAAACTAACCCTAACCCAATCCCTAAACGTAATCCTAACTCTAAGCCATAAACCTAATCCTAACCCTAAACCTAACCCAAACACAAACCCTAAACTTAACCCTAATCGTAACCCTAATACTAACCCTAACCCTAATGCACACCCTAACCCTAACACTAACCCTAACACTAACCCTAACCCTAATCCTAACCGAAACCCAAACCCTAACCCTAACCCTAACCAAAACCCTAACCCTAAACCTAACGCTAACCCTTACCCAAACCCAAATCATAACCGTAACCCGAACCCTAACCCAAACTCTAAACCTAACTTTAACCCAAACCCTAACCCTAACCCAAAACCAAACCAAAACCCTAACCCTAACTCTAATCCTAACCGTAATCCTAAACTTAAACCTAACCCTAACCCTAACTCAAACCCTAACCCTAAGCCTAACCCTAACCCTAACCCAAACCCTAACCCTTACCCAAACCCTAAACCTAAACCTAACCCTAACCCTAATCCTAACCCTAAACCTAACCCAAAATCTAACCCTAACCCGAACCCTAACCCAAACCCTAATCCTAACCCTAACCCAAACCCTAACCCTAACCCTCTTCCTAACCATAATCCTAAACCTAACCTTAACCCAAACACTAACCCAAACCCTAAACCAAACTCTATCCCTACCCTTAACCCTAACCCTAACTCAAACTCTAACCCTAACTCTAACCCTCACTCAAAACCTAAACCTAACCCTAATCCAAACCCTAACCCAAACCCTAACAATAACCCTAACCCTAACCCTATTCCTAACACTAACCCTAACCCTAACCCTAACCCTAACCCTAACCCTAACCCTATTCCTAACCCTAACTCTAAAACCTTACCCTAACCAATACCCTAAACATAACCCTCACGCTAACCCTAACCCTAATCCAAACCCTAACCCTAACCCTAACCCTAACCCAAACCCTAACCCTAACCCTAACCCAAACCAAAACCCTAACCCTATCTCTAATCCTAACCCTAACCCTAATCAAAACCCTAACATTAACCCTAACCCTAACCCTAACCCGATTCCTAACCCTAACCCTAACCTTAACCCTAACCCAAAACCTAACCGTAAATCTAACCCAAACCCTAACCCTAACTTAAGCCCTAACCCAAACACAAACCCTAACCCTAACACTAACCCTAACCCAAATCCTAAACCTAACACTAACCCTAACCCAAACCCTAACACTAACACTAACACTTACCGTAACACTAACCCAAAACCTAACCCTAAACCTAACCGACACCAAAAGCCTAACCCTAACTCTAATCCTAACCCTAAACCTAATCCTCACCCTAACCCTAACACTAACCCAAACCCTAAACCTAACCCTAATCCTAACTCTAACCCTAACCTAATCGTAACCCTAAACCTAACCCTAACCCATACCAACCGCTAACTCTAACCCTGACCCTAAACGAAACCCTAACTCAAACCCTAACCCTAACCCTAACACAAACCCTAACAATAATCCTAACCCTAACCCTATTCCTAAACCTAACACCTAATCCAAACCCTAACCCAAACCCTAACAATAACCCTAACCCTAACCCTATTCCTAACACTAACCCTAACACTAACCCTAACCCTAACCCTAACCCTATTCCTAACCCTAACCCTTAACCCTAACCCTAACGAATACCCTAAACATAACCCTCACGCTAACCCTAACCCTAACCCTAACCCTAACCCTAACCCTAACCCTAACCCTAACCCTAACCTTAACCTAAACCCTAACCCAAACCCTAACCCTAAACCCTAACCCAAACCCTATCCCTAACCCTAACCCTAACCCTAACTCAAACTCTAACCCTAACTCTAACCCTAACCCAAAACCTAAACCTAACCCTAATTGAAACCCTAACCCAAACCCTAAAAATAACCCTAACCCTAACCCAATTCCTAACACTAACCCTAACCCAACCCTAACCCTAACCCTATTCCTAACCCTAACCCTTAACCCTAACCCTAACCAATACCCTAAACATAACCCTCACGCTAACCCTAACCCTAACCCAAAACCTAACCCTAACGCTAACCCTAACCCAAACCCTAACCCTAACCCTAAACCTAACCCAAAAATTAACGCTAACTCGAACCCTAACCCAAACCCTAATCCTAACCCTAACCCTAACCCTAACCCTAACGCAAACCCAACCCCTAACCCTAACCCTAACCCTAATCCTAATTCTAACCCGAACCCAAACCATAACCCTAACCTTAAACCTAACCCAAAACCTAAACCTAACACTAACCCTAACCCTAAACCAAACCCTAATTCTAACCCTATCCCTAACCCTAAAACTAACCATAACCCAAAGCCACACCGTAACCACAAACCTAACTCAAACCCTAACCTTAAACCTAACCCAAACCCAAACCCTAACCCTAACCTTAACCCTAAAACAAACCCTAAACCTAAACCTTACCCTAACCCCAACCCTATTGCTAATCCTAACCCTAACCCTAACTTTAAATCAAATCCTAACTCAAACCCTAACCCTAAACCTAACCCTAACCCAAACGCTAACCCTCACCCTAAACCTAAGCCAATCCCTAATCTTAACCCTAATCCTAATCCTAACCCTAACGCTAACCCTAACCCAAATTCTAACCCTAACCCAAACCCTAAACCTAACACTAATCCTAACCCTAAGCCTATCCCAAACCCTAACCCTAACCCTAATTCTAATCCTAACCCAAACCCTAACCCTAACACTAACCCAAACCATAAACCTAACCCTAACCTTAACCCTAATGCTAACCCTAAACCTAATTCAAACTCAAACCCTAACCCTAACCCTAACCCTAATCCTAACCCAAACCCTAACCCTAACCCTAACCCTAACCCTACCCCTAATCCTAACCTAATCCTAACCCTAACCCAAACCCTAAACGTAATCCTAACCCTAAGCCCTAAACCTAATCCTAATCCTAACCCTAAACCTAACCCAAACACAAACCCTAAACTTAACCCTAATTGTAACCCTAATACTAACCCTAACCCTAATCCACAACCTAACCCTAACACTAACCCTAACCCTAACCCTAACCCTAATCCTAACCGAAACCCAAACCCTAACCCTAACCCTAACCAAAACCCTAACCCTAAACCTAACGCTAACCCTTACCCAAACCCAAATCATAACCGTAACCCGAACCCTAACCCTAACCCTAAACCTAACTTTAACCCAAACCCTAACCCAAACCCTATCCCTAAACCTAGCCCTAACGCTATCCCTAACCTTAAACCTAACCCAAATCCAGACCCTAAACTTAACCCTAATCGTAAACCTAACCCAAAACCTAACCTTAACACAAACACTAACCTTACCCCTAAGCCAAACCTAACACTATCCCTAACCCTAACCCTAACCCTAATCCTAACCGAAACCCAAACCCTAACCCTAACCCTAACCTTAACACTAATGATAACCCTAATCCTAACTCAAACTCAAACCCTAAACCTAACCCTAACCCTAACCCAAACCCTAACCCTAACCCTAACCCTAAAACTAACTCAAACCCTAACCATAACCCTAATTCTAACCCGAACCCAAAATCTAAACCTAACTCTAACACAAACTCTAACCCAAACGGTAACAATAACCCTACCCCTAACCCTACCCCTAACCTTATTCCTAACAGTAACCCTAACCCTAACCTTAACCCAAACCCTAACCCTAAACCTATCCCTAACACAAACCCTAATCAAACCCTAACCCTAACCCAAACCCTAACCCTAACACTAACCCTAACCGTAATCCTAAACCTAACCCTAACATTAACCCAAAAAGTAAACCTAACCCTAAACCTAACCCTAACCCAAAACCTAACCCTAAACCAAATCCTAATCCAAACCCTAACCCTAATCCTAAACCTAACTCTAAACCTAACCCAAACCCTAACCCTAACCCTAAACCTAATCCGAATCCTAACCCTAACCCTAACCCTAACCCTAACCCAAACTATAACACTAACCCTAACCTTAACCCTAAGGCTAAGCCTAAACCTAACTCAAACTCAAACCTAACCGTAAACCTAACCCTAACCCAAACCCTATCACTAACCTAACCCTAACTCAAACCCTAACCATAACCCTAACCCTAACCCTAACCCAAACCCTAACCCTAACACTAACCCTAACCCTAACACTAACCCAAATCCTAACCCTAACCCTAACCCAAACCAAAACCCTAAGCCTAACTCTAACTCTAATCCTAACCCTAACCATAATCAAAACCCTAACATTAAACTTAACCCTAACCCTAACCCGAAACCTAAACCTAACCCATTCCTATCCCTAACCCTAACCCTAATCCTAATCCTAACCCTAACCCTAACACAAACCCAACCCCTAAATCTAACCCTTACCCCAATCCTACCCCTAAACCTAACCCAAAAACTAACCCTAACAATAAACCAAATCCTAACCCTAACCCTAATCCTAACCCTAACCCAAACCATAACACTGACACTAACACTAACCCTATCCCTAACCCTAACCCTAACCCTAACACTAAACCAAACCAAAACCCTAACCCTAACTCTAATCCTAACCGTAATCCTAAACTTAACCCTAACCCTAACCCTAACTCAAACCCTAACCCTAAGCCTAACCCTAACCCTAACCCAAACCCTAACCCTTACCCAAACCCTAAACCTAAACCTAACCCTAACCCTAATCCTAACCCTAAACCTAACTCAAAATCTAACCCTAACCCGAACCCTAACCCAAAACCTAATCCTAACCCTAACCCAAATCCTAACACTAACCCTCTTCCTAACCATAACCCTAAACCTAACCTTAACCCAAACACTAACCCTAACCCTAACCCTAACCCTACCCCTAACCCAAAGCCTAACCCTGACCCATACCCAACCCCTAACCCTAACCCTAACCCTAACCGAAACCCAAACCCTAACCTTAAATCTAACCCTAACCCTAATCCTAACCCTAAACCTAACCCAAAAACTAACCCTAACAATAACCCAAACCCTAACCCTAACCGTAATCCTAACCCTAACCCAAACCCTAACCCTAACCCTAACCATAACCCAAACCCTAACCCTAACCCTAAACCTAACCAAAAACCTAAACCTAACCCTAACCCAAACCCTAACCCTAAATCTAACACTAACCCTAATCCTAACCCTAACCCAAAAACTAACACTGAAGATATCCCAAACCCTAACCCTAACCATAACCCTAACCCTAACCCAAACCCTAACACTAACACTAACACTAACCCTAACACGAAACCAAACCCTAACTCTAACCATAAACCAAAAAAAACCCTAACCCTAACTCTAATCCTAACCCGAACCCTAACCCTAACCCTAACCGTAACCCTAACCCTAACTCAAACCCTAACCCTAACCCTAACCCAAACCCTAACCCTAAACCTAACCCTAAACCTTATTCTAACCATAAACATAACCCAAAAAATAACACTAACCCTAAACCAAACCCTAACCCTAACCCTAACCCTAACTCAAACCCTAACCCTTACCCAAACCCTAAACCTAAACCTAACCCTAACCCTAATCCCAACCCTAAACCTAACCCAAAAACTAACCCTAACCCGAACCCTAACCCAAACCCTAATCCTAACCCTTACCCTAACCCAAACCCTAACCCTAACCCTATTCCTAACCATAACCCTAAACCTAACCTTAACCTAAAACCTAACCCAAACCCTAACCCTAAACCCTAACCCAAACCCTATCCCTAACCCTAACCCTAACCCTAACTCAAACTCTAACCCTAACTCTAACCCTAACCCAAAACCTAAACCTAACCCTAATTGAAACCCTAACCCAAACCCTAAAAATAACCCTAACCCTAACCCTATTCCTAACACTAACCCTAACCCTAACCCTAACCCTAACCCTATTCCTAACCCTAACCCTTAACGCTCACCCTAACCAATACCCTAAACATAACCCTCACGCTAACCCTAACCCTAACCCAAACCCTAACCCTAACGCTAACCCTAACCCAAACCCTAACCCTAACCCTAAACCTAACCCAAAAATTAACGCTAACTCGAACCCTAACCCAAACCCTAATCCTAATCCTAACCCTAACCCTAATCCTAACCCTAACCCTAACCCTAACGCAAACCCAACCCCTAACCCTTACCCTAACCCTAATCCTAATTCTAACCCGAACCCAAACCATAACCCTAACCCTAAACCTAACCCTAACTCTAACCCTATCCCTAACCCTAACACTAACCCTAACCCAAAGCCACACCGTAACCACAAACCTAACTCAAACCCTAACCTTAAACCTAATCCAAACCCAAAACCTAACCCTAAACTTAACCCTAAACCAAACCCTAAACCTAAACCTTACCCTAACCCTAACCCTATTGCTAATCCTAACCCTAACCCTAACTTTAAATCAAATCCTAACTCAAACCCTAACCCTAAACCTAACCCTAACCCAAACGCTAACCCTCACCCTAAACCTAAGCCAATCCCTAATCTTAACCCTAATCCTAATCCTAACCCTAACGCTAACCCTAACCCAAATTCTAACCCTAACCTAAACCCTAAACCTAACACTAATCCTAACCCTAAGCCTATCCCAAACCCTAACCCAAACCCTAATTCTAATCCTAACCCAAACCCTAACCCTAACACTAACTCAAACCATAAACCTAACCCTAACCTTAACCCTAATGCTAACCCTAAACATAATTCAAACTCAAACCCTAACCCTAACCCTAACCCTAATCCTAACCCAAACCCTAACCCTAACCCTACCCCTAATCCTAACCCTAAAACTAACCCTAACCCAATCCCTAAACGTAATCCTAACCCTAAGCCCTAAACCTAATCCTAATCCTAACCCTAAACCTAACCCAAACACAAACCCTAAACTTAACCCTAATCGTAACCCTAATACTAACCCTAACCCTAATCCACACCCTAACCCTAACACTAACCCTAACCCTAATCCTAACCGAAACCCAAACCCTAACCCTAATCCTAACCAAAACCCTAACCCTAAACCTAACGCTAACCCTTACCCAAACCCAAATCATAACCGTAACCCGAACCCTAACCCTAACCCTAAACCTAACTTTAACCCAAACCCTAACCCTAACCCGAACCCTAAACCTAACCCTAACGCTAACCCTAACCTTAAACCTAACCCAAATCCAAACCCTAAACTTAACCCTAATCGTAACCCTAACCCAAAACCTAACCTTAACCCAAACACTAACCTTAACACTAAGCCTAACCTAACACTATCACTAACCCTAACCCTATCCCTAATCATAACCGAAACCCAAACCCTAACCCTAACCCTAACCTTAACACTAATGCTAACCCTACTCCTAACTCAAACTCAAACCCTAAACCTAACCCTAACCCTAACCCAAACCCTAACCCTAACCCTAACCCTAAAACTAACTCAAACCCTAACCATAACCCTAATTCTAACCCGAAGCCAAAATCTAAACCTAACCCTAACACAAACTCTAACCCAAACCCTAACAATAACCCTAACCCTAACCCTAACCCTAACCCTAACCCTAACCCTATTCCTAACCCTAACCCTAACCCTAACCTTAACCCAAACCCTAACCCTAAACCTATCCCTAACACAAACCCTAATCAAACCCTAACCCTAACCCAAACCCTAACCCTAACACTAACCCTAACCGTAATCCTAAACCTAACCCTAACATTAACCCAAAAAGTAAACCTAACCCTAAACCTAACCCTAAAACAAATCCTAATCCTAACCCTAACCCTAATCCTAAACCTAACTCTAACCCTAACCCAAACCCTAACCCTAACCCTAACCCTAATCCAAACCCTAACCCTAACCCTAACCCTAACCCTAATCCTAACCCAAACCATAACACTAACCCTAACCTTAACCCTAATGCTAAGCCTAAACCTAACTCAAACTCAAACCTAACCCTAAACCTAACCCTAACCCAAACCCTAACACTAACCTAACCCTAACTCAAACCCTAACCATAACCCTAACCCTAACCCTAACCCAAACCCTAACCCTAACACTAACCCTAACCCTAACACTAACCCAAATCCTAACCCTAACCCTAACCCAAACCAAAACCCTAACCCTAACTCTAACTCTAATCCTAACCCTAACCATAATCAAAACCCTAACATTAAACTTAACCCTAACCCTAACCCGAAACCTAAACCTCACCAACTCCTAAACCTACCCCTAACCCTAATCCTAACCCTAACACAAACCCAACCCCTAAACCTAACCCTATCCTTAACCCAAACCCTAACCCTAAACGTAAACCTAACTCAAACCCTAACCCTAACCCTAACCCTAACCCTAACCCAAACCCTAACCCTAAATCTAACCCTAACCCTAATCCTAACCCTAAACCTAACCCAAAAACTAACCCTAACAATAACCCAAACCCTAACCCTAACCCTAATCCTAACCCTAACCCAAACCCTAACACTGACACTAACACTAACCCTAACACTAACCCAAACCCTAACCCTAACCCTAAACCAAACCAAAACCCTAACCCTAACTTTAATCCTAACCGTAATCCTAAACCTAAACCTAAACCTAACCCTAACTCAAACCCTAACCCTAAGCCTAACCCTAACCCTAACCCAAACCCTAACCCTTACCCAAACCCTAAACCTAAACCTAACCCTAACCCTAATCCTAACCCTAAACCTAACCCAAAATCTAACCCTAACCCGAACCCTAACCCAAACCCTAATCCTAACCCTAACCCAAACCCTAACCCTAACCCTCTTCCTAACCATAATCCTAAACCTAACCTTAACCCAAACACTAACCCAAACCCTAAACCAAACCCTATCCCTACCCTTAAACCTAACCCTAACTCAAACTCTAACCCTAACTCTAACCCTCACTCAAAACCTAAACCTAACCCTAATCCAAACCCTAACCCAAACCCTAACAATAACCCTAACCCTAACCCTATTCCTAACACTAACCCTAACCCTAACCCTAACCCTAACCCTATTCCTAACCCTAACTCTAAACCCTTACCCTAACCAATACCCTAAACATAACCCTCACGCTAACCCTAACCCTAACCCAAACCCTAACCCTAACCCTAACCCTAACCCAAACCCTAACCCTAACCCTAACCCAAACCAAAACCCTAACCCTATCTCTAATCCTAACCCTAACCCTAATCAAAACCCTAACATTAACCCTAACCCTAACCCTACCCCGATTCCTAACCCTAACCCTAACCTTAACCCTAACCCAAAACCTAACCGTAAATCTAACCCAAACCCTAACCCTAACTTAAGCCCTAACCCAAACACAAACCCTAACCCTAACACTAACCCTAACCCAAATCCTAAACCTAACACTAACCCTAACCCAAACCCTAACACTAACACTAATACTTACCGTAACACTAACCCAAAACCTAACCCTAAACCTAACCGACACAAAAAGCCTAACCCTAACTCTAATCCTAACCCTAAACCTAATCCTAACCCTAACCCTAACACTAACCCAAACCCTAAACCTAACCCTAATCCTAACTCTAACCCTAACCTAATCATAACCCTAAACCTAACCCTAACCCATACCAACCGCTAACTCTAACCTTGACCCTAAACGTAACCCTAACTCAAGCCCTAACCCTAGCCCTAACACTAGCCCTAACAATAGCCCTAGCCCTAGCCCTAGTCCTAACACTAACCCTAACACTAACCCTAACCCTAACACTAACCCTAACCCTATTCCTAACCCTAACCCTTAACCCTAACCCTAACCAATACCCTAAATATAACCCTCACGCTAACCCTAACCCTAACCCTAACCCTAACCCTAACCTTTACCTAAACCCTAACCCAAACCCTAACCCTAAACCCTAACCCAAACCCTATCCCTAACCCTAACCCTAACCCTAACTCAAACTCTAACCCTAACTCTAACCCTAACCCAAAACCTAAACCTAACCCTAATTGAAACCCTAACCCAAACCCTAAAAATAACCCTAACCCTAACCCTATTCCTAACACTAACCCTAACCCTAACCCTATTCCTAACCCTAACCCTTAACCCTAACCCTAACCAATACACTAAACATAACCCTCACGCTAACCCTAACCCTAACCCAAACCCTAACCCTAACGCTAACCCTAACCCAAACCCTAACCCTAACCCTAAACCTAACCCAAAAATTAACGCTAACTCGAACCCTAACCCAAACCCTAATCCTAACCCTAACCCTAACCCTAATCCTAACCCTAACCCTAACCCTAACCCTAACGCAAACCCAACCCCTAACCCTAACCCTAAACCTAATCCTAATTCTAACCCGAACCCAAACCATAACCCTAACCCTAAACCTAACCCAAAACCTAAACCTAACACTAACCCTAACCCTAAACCAAACCCTAACTCTAACCCTATCCCTAACCCTAACACTAACCCTAACCCAAAGCCACACCGTAACCACAAACCTAACTCAAACCCTAACCTTAAACCTAACCCAAACCCAAACCTTAACCCTAACCTTAACCCTAAACCAAACCCTAAACCTAAACCTTACCCTAACCCTAACCCTAGTGCTAATCCTAACCCTAACCCTAACTTTAAATCAAATCCTAACTCAAACCCTAACCCTAAACCTAACCCTAACCCAAACGCTAACCCTCACCCTAAACCTAAGCCAATCCCTAATCTTAACCCTAATCCTAATCCTAACCCTAACGCTAACCCTAACCCAAATTCTAACCCTAACCCAAACCCTAAACCTAACACTAATCCTAACCCTAAGCCTATCCCAAACCCTAACCCTAACCCTAATTCTAATCCTAACCCAAACCCTAACCCTAACATTAACCCAAACCATAAACCTAACCCTAACCTTAACCCTAATGCTAACCCTAAACCTAATTCAAACTCAAAAACTAACCCTAACCCTAACCCTAATCCTAACCCAAACCCTAACCCTAACCCTAACCCTACCCCTAATCCTAACCCTAATCCTAACCCTAACCCAAACCCTAAACGTAATCCTAACCCTAAGCCCTAAACCTAATCCTAATCCTAACCCTAAACCTAACCCAAACACAAACCCTAAACTTAACCCTAATCGTAACCCTAATACTAACCCTAACCCTAATCCACACCCTAACCCTAACACTAACCCTAACCCTAACCCTAACCCTAACCGAAACCCAAACCCTAACCCTAACCCTAACCAAAATCCTAACCCTAAACCTAACGCTAACCCTTACCTAAACCCAAATCATAACCGTAACCCGAACCCTAACCCTAACCCTAAACCTAAATTTAACCCAAACCCTAACCCTAACCCGAACCCTAAACCTAACCCCAACGCTATCCCTAACCTTAAACCTAACCCAAATCCAAACCCTAAACTTAACCTTAATCGTAAACCTAACCCAAAACCTAACCTTAACCCTAACACTAACCTTAACACTAAGCCTAACCTAACACTATCACTATCCCTAAACCTAACCCTAATCATAACTGAAACCCAAAACCTAACCCTTACCCTAACCTTAACACTAATGCTAACCCTAATCCTAACTCAAACTCCAACCCTAAACCTAACCCTAACCCTAACCCAAACCCTAACCCTAACCCTAACCCTAAAACTAACTCAAACCCTAACCATAACCCTAATTTTAACCCGAACCCAAAATCTAAACCTAACTCTAACACAAACTCTAACCCAAACCCTAACAATAACCCTAAACCTAACCCTAACCCTAACACTATTCCTAACCCTAACCCTAACTCTAACCTTAACCCAAACCCTAACCCTAAACCTATTCCTAACACAAACCCTAATCAAACCCTAACCCTAACCCAAACCCTAACCCTAACACTAACCCTAACCGAAATCCTAAACCTAACCCTAACATTAACCCAAAAAGTAAACCTAACCCTAAACCTAACCCTAACCCAAAACCTAACCCTAAACCAAATCCTAATCCTAACCCTAACCCTAATCCTAAACCTAACTCTAACCCTAACCCAAACCCTAACCCTAAGCCTAAACCTAATCCAAACCCTAACCCTAACCCTAACCCTAACCCTAACCCAAACCATAACACTAACCCTAACCTTAACCCTAATGCTAAGCCTAAACCTAACTCAAACTCAAACCTAACCCTAAACCTAACCCTAACCCAAACCCTATCACTAACCTAACCCTAACTCAAACCCTAACCATAACCCTAACCCTAACCCTAACCCAAACCCTAACCCTAACACTAACCCTAACCCTAACACTAACCCAAATCCTAACCCTAACCCTAACCCAAACCAAAACCCTAACCCTAACTCTAACTCTAATCCTAACCCTAACCATAATCAAAACCCTAACATTAAACTTAACCCTAACCCTAACCCGAAACCAAACCTAACCCATTCCTAACCCTAACCCTAACCCTAATCCTAACCCTAACCCTAACCCTAACACAAACCCAACCCCTAAATCTAACCCTAACCCTAATCCTAACCCTAAACCTAACCCAAAAACTAACCCTAACAATAACCCAAATCCTAACCCTAACCCTAATCCTAACCCTAACCCAAACCCTAACACTGACACTAACACTAACCCTAACACTAACCCAAACCCTAACCCTAACCCTAAACCAAACCAAAACCCTAACCCTAACTCTAATCCTAACCGTAATCCTAAACTTAACCCTAACCCTAACCCTAACTCAAACCCTAACCCTAAGCCTAACCCTAACCCTAACCCAAACCCTAACCCTTACCCAAACCCTAAACCTAAACCTAACCCTAACCCTAATTCTAACCCTAAACCTAACCCAAAATCTAACCCTAACCCGAACCCTAACCCAAAACCTAATCCTAACCCTAACCCAAACCCTAACACTAACCCTCTTCCTAACCATAACCCTAAACCTAACCTTAACCCAAACACTAACCCAAACCCTAACCCAAACCCTATCCCTACCCTTAACCCTAACCCTAACTCAAACTCTAACCCTAACTCTAACCCTCACTCAAAACCTAAACCTAACCCTAATCCAAACCCTAACCCAAACCCTAACAATAACCCTAACCCTAACCCTATTCCTAACACTAACCCTAACCGTAACCCTAACCCTAACCCTAACCCTATTCCTAACCCTAACTCTAAACCCTTACCCTAACCAATACCCTAAACATAACCCTCACGCTAACCCTAACCCTAACCCAAACCCTAACCCTAACCCTAACCCTAACCCAAACCCTAACCCTAACCCTAACCCAAACCAAAACCCTAACCCTATCTCTAATCCTAACCCTAACCCTAATCAAAACCCTAACATTAACCCTAACCCTAACCCTAACCCGATTCCTAACCCTAACCCTAACCTTAACCCTAACCCAAAACCTAACCGTAAATCTAACCCAAACCCTAACCCTAACTTAAGCCCTAACCCAAACACAAACCCTAACCCTAACACTAACCCTAACCCAAATCCTAAACCTAACACTAACCCTAACCCAAACCCTAACACTAACACTAACACTTACCGTAACACTAACCCAAAACCTAACCCTAAACCTAACCAACACCAAAAGCCTAACCCTAACTCTAATCCTAACCCTAAACCTAATCCTAACCCTAACCCTAACACTAACCCAAACCCTAAACCTAACCCTAATCCTAACTCTAACCCTAACCTAATCGTAACCCTAAACCTAACCCTAACCCATACCAACCGCTAACTCTAACACTAACCCTAAACGAAACCCTAACTCAAACCCTAACCCTAACCCTAACACAAACCCTAACAATAATCCTAACCCTAACCCTATTCCTAAACCTAACCCTAACCCTAACCCTAACCTTAACCCTA